>JABEVN020000041.1:0-190265 GCA_013146195.2 Codonopsis lanceolata
CACTCTCTCAAGTGGCAAAGTCTCGCCGGGCGGTAGATAAACAAAATCTCTACCCAAGGACTATCAAGTTTGTCTATGAAAGAAGGCCTCAGACTGGGTTAAAGTAAACTTAAAGGTATTCCTACCAAATCCTCCTAAAAGGATTATCAATAGACCAAGCTAAGTCTCATAACATACCTAGGAGGATCCAAAAAGAAACCAATTAAGTCTACCATCAACAAGCAAGCGAACCAAGGACGGTTAAGAAAAAGATAATCACAATCACTCTTCGCCTAAGCCACCGACAGCCTCCATGGAACTTCCATTTATGTCATTCTTGTAATTGCTCAGGCTATCCGGCCCCTGCACGCCTCGCTAAGGTTCACTCCAAAATCGAGAGACCTAGTTCTCTCAAGGTTAGGTGTGTATGGGTTCCAAAAGGTTGCTAATCTCCTAGACCAAAAAGAAAATAAAGGGGACCTTGTTTCTTTAAATCTTTTTTAGGTTTGCTTCATGGCTATAGATTTAGAAGATAAGGACACTGTACAAAGGGTCGCCAAGACACATGACAGAAACGTGTTTCTCTCTGATATACCAAGCCAAAGGTCCCACGCTTATTTTCTGAGACAATGCAAGAGGAAAACACTGGGTATGGCTCAATCACTGAGAAGTCTCTCCATCAACAAAGTTTCTCTAGTGAACGGCCTAAAGCATAATCTTCCGAGCATATCCCATTACCAAGGAAAGGACTAATCTGCCAATTCAACTCCAACCAATGCCTCATCAAAGATCGTGAATCCCTATTTCTACTCCACTCTACAAGACAAGGAAACGCCTATGTTGTGGGACTTAAATCTTCTAGGGAGATTCTCCAAATATTGCCTAGTTGCTAACAACGTCAGGCAACAATGGCTATGGCACAAGCTGCCTCACCACCTCAACTTCAAGCACCTCTCCAAGCTCTCCAAAGATGGGCTTGTCAAAGGTCTACCTACCTGTTTGCCGACCATGACGTAAGTTGTAAAGCTTGCCAATTAGGAAAACTTTCCAAGTCTTCCTTCAAAAGAAAGTCGGCCATGTCAACAAACATCTCTTCAACTTCTCGCAGATATGGATCTTTTGGACCAATCACTACAATAAGATTTCAGAGACAAGTACACACTCTGTAGTCGATTGACTACTCTAGGTTCACCCGATCGAAACAATGACTTCGAAAGATGAGACATATGATCTAGTCATCGCTTCTTTAAGACTTCAAACCTAAAAGCTTGAAGACATTAGTGACATAAGATCGCATAACGACACCGAATTCAAGAACAACGGTGTAGAAAGATATTGTGATGACCACTCGGATCGCCACAACTCTCCGCCGAACTCCTAACAAAATGGTGTAGCCGAAAGAACACCTGACAAGCAAAGAAGAACTATGCGGGCGTAAGCAAAACTTCCAAAGTATTTCTCGGTAAGCCGTCAACTCGCATGTTTTACCCAAAACAGATCCCCGTAAACAAGTTTCATAATAAACTCCATATGAAATATGGAGAGGAAGAGCCCCAAACATAGGATTTTTAAAATCTTAAATTTGTAAATGTTTTATTCTTTATAATGGAAAAGAATATAGAGGAAAATTTGATGCAAAATCGAGCGAAGGAATTTTTAAAGGTATTCCAAACATTCCAAAAATTTCGCATTTTGAGAAAACTCATTTGAAAATTTTAGAATCGTGCATGTTACTTTTGATGATTATGACTTGTTAGAGCCTGAAAGGCTCAGAATGTTGCTAATGATTACGATAATGATGAGACGTTCAAAAACAACGGCATCTACTTCTCTCTCCTGCGAGTTCGACGGCAAGAGACCGCTTCTGAGACCCTTCCGGTTCTGCTAACCCTTCACGGCGGCGGACTTCCTCTCTAGGTACTAGTTCAACTCTTACGGTGACCCGGAACCTATCTCTTACTTTTACCCCAAACACCTGCGGATCACTCACCCTTCTTGTACACCAGAAAATGAAGGTTTCGAAGATCCTATCTCTTCTAAAACTAATTTTGGTGAATCACCTTCTCAACCTACTCCAGAATTCTTAAGGGAAGAACCCACCAGAAGTGATCTTCCTCCAACTATTATTGAAACAAGAGATCATCCTATTTCTCAAATCATTGGTGATCTCAACTCAGGAGTTCATACGAGAAATAAAGTTCGAAATGAGACTATGTTTGCATTTGCATTCGTATCTGAAATCGAGCCAAAGAAGATTGATGAAGCTATCGAAGATCATTACTGGATTGAAGCTATGCAAGAAGAATTTGAACCGGTTTGAAAGATGCAAAGTGTGGAGCTTAGTTCAAAGACCAAGCGACCATCGGTTATCGGCACCAAATGGGTTTCTGAAACAAAAGAGATGAAGATGGGAGCGTCACGAAACAAAGCTAGATTGGTTGCTCAAGGCTACCGACAGGAAGAAGGAATTGACTTCAATGAAACATTTGCTCCTGTTGCTAGATTAGAAGCAATCAGACTCTTTCTAGCCTATGCTTCGTTCATGGACTTCAAAGTTTATCAGATGGATGTAAAGAGTGCCTTTCTGAATGGTGATCTTCAAGAAACGGTATACGTTGAACAACCTCCGGGCTTTGTCATTCAAGACAAACTGGATCATGTCTACCGACTCAAGAAAGCACTCTATGGCCTAAAACAAGCTCCCAGAGCTTGGTATGAAACTCTATCCAAATTCTTAATTGAACAAGGATTCGTGAGAGGAAGAATAGACACAACTCTGTTCATCCTCAAGCACAAAGGTCATTCTCTTCTGGTACAAATCTATGTGGACGACATCATCTTTGGATCAACTAACCAAAGCTTGTGCAAGAGATTCGAGAAGCTGATGCAAAGCAAGTTCGAGATGAGTATGATGGGAGAACTTACCTACTTTCTAGGACTGCAGATTCAACAGGACTTAGGCGGAATCTTCATCGACCAAACCAAATATGCAAAGGAACTCATCAAGAAATTTGGTCTTGATTCAAAGAAAGGATTTGAGACTCCAATGTCTACCGACTGCCATCTTGATAAAGATGAAAAGGGAAAGCAAGAGAACATGACCAAGTACCGAGGAATTATAGGCTCACTTCTTTACCTTACTGCTAGTAGACCTGACATTATGTTTGCTATTTGTGTTTGTGCAAGAATTCATGCAGATCCAAAGGAATCACATTTGCTTGCTGCCAAACGTATCATCAGATATGTTTCAACAACTACAAATCTAGGTATCTGGTATTCGAAACGCAACAACTTCGATCTAGTTGGATTGGATACTCGATCAGCATTATGCGAGTAAGAAGAAGCACCATTGGGACTAGTCAATTTCTTGGAAATAGACTTGTCTCATGGTCATGCAAGAAACAAGGATCGGTTGCAAACTCCACCACAGAGGCAGAATATATTGCTGCCAGCAGCTGTTGCTCTCAACTTTTATGGATGAAGCAATAACTAGTAGACTACAACATCAAGACTACAAATTGTCCAATTATGTGTGACAACACCTCAGCAATTTCAGTCTCCAAAAATCTAGTGATGCACTCGAAGACAAAGCACATTGATATCCATTATCACTTCCTCAAAGATCATGTGGAGAAAGGTAACATCAGTCTGGAATACGTTCCAACTGAACATCAATTGGCTGACATACTCACAAAACCACTTGATGCAACCAGGTTTGCTTATTTAAGGAGAAATCTTGGTATGATTGATCCTACTACTTAATTTCAATATCTTAAAGTTTTTCTTTCATACCGGTAGACTTAGATTTATACTTACCAGAAGACATCATTTACCCTCTATCGGAAGACTTAAAGGTCAGTATCTCTACTTAGTCTATTTTAGCGAAAAAGGTTTTCTAAAGCAAAAGGGGGTCAAGCGTAAAATCTTTCTACTTATAAAATATCTTAAGTTCCCGCTTATGCGCTTAAATTTCTCTTTAAATAGACCTTGAACCGCCCTTTCCAAAACTTTATGAAAGCCCTTTGTCTAAATATTTCTCTCTCTATTCAAACCCTCTCTCTCTCTCTCACTCTCTCTGCAACTGCTCCCTTAAATTCCAAATTATTCTTGTTTCTTCTTCTCATCAGCAACAATGGTATGTTCTTCTTTACTCTCCGACTTGCTATTCATTATTTATTGTTTAGTATTTCATCTTTTAAGCCACTTGTTATGGAATTTGAAAGGTCGCTTTCGTGTATCTGACAGTAACCGCCATTGTTGTTCTTCAAAACCTAGAAACTAATAGTCTTCTATATGCTTTGAGTACTTATTCTTTTAGAAATCATCTGTTAATGTCTCTCTGGTTCGCTTAACCTAAACATTCAAGGGTTTCAAAAAATTTCATCGAAAATTTCCAATAATTTCAGAAAAATTGAAATCTTTGCTTGTTTATCTTGTGAGGTAAAAAGCCCTAATTTCTGTTTGTATTCTTTCAGGTAAAATCCTCAAAATCCAAGCGTAACAGCCGGAAGGAGTTGGACCCAGAAAGAGACATCCCACCTAGTTTGGACGTCAATCTACCTGGGTACCCTCTTTTTCCCGCCGCTCACGACGTCATAGTCGCTCTTGACCCAAAACTGTATATACCCGGAATGTGCATAGATCTCCAATCCGTTTGCACAATAGCCGTCGGAGTCAAAGCCTGCGAAGATATGAACGCTTCGGGGATTCTACCACTCTTCTGCCTTAACGACGAAGACTACAGTATCCTCCTAGCTGAAGAGTTCTACCAACGAATGGAACTCATAAATCAAAATGCTCTGCGTGGATGGATTCGAGGCCGACCCATCTCCATCACTGCCAAGACCATTTCCACCATTATTGGTGTTCACTTTGGTGGTGCACTTGAGTCATCAATTGCTGAGGCTAACCATTCCTGGGAAGCAATGATGGGAGTTGATACCCCAAGGGAACCTCAGGGCAAGATGCTGAGGAATCTCTTTCTGCTGGACGTCTACTGCTCCAGCCATATGATTGACAAGGGACTGCTATTCAAAAGCGGGGCCCACGATATGTTCACTGCACAACAGCTGAACCTTACCAGTGCCGTCTACCTACAGACTCACCTCAACTTCGGCACTATTGTGTTTAATGAACTGAAGCAATGCGTTGAGAAAGTTAAGAACAACCCCAACTGCAAACGGCCATTCGTCAGGCTGATCAACGTCCTCCTGCGAGACACGGAGCAAGTCAACTCTTCCATTAAGGAAGATGAACTTATGTTGGTGACAAAGGACAAACAGCTGACCGCCTCGTTCTTTAACAAGTATACTGAATATGAGAACAAGCGACGGAAGCAAAAAGGTCTTCCGCCTATCTCTCTGGAAAAGATTGCTAAGCCTATGCCTATCATTTTTACGCGCTTCAACATGGATGCGTATGAAGCAGCTGGCAAGAGTTTCAAAAAGGCATCTGCCAAATTCGATGACCAAGTTGCTCAAACTCTTCACCAGAAAGCCAAAGATTTGGCTGACGAATCAGAGCAGCTGTTGAGGTCCAAACAAACCGCTAAGGCCAAAAAGGCACGGGCAGAAGAAGACGAAGCTGAGAAGCATCAGGCCAAGTGGATCAGGCAAGAGCTGAAGGCAGGAAGACATGACAAGTCTACTAGCCGCCCTTCCACTACTGCCGGTAATCCTTCATCTCCTTCACCATCTTCCCCAGCTCAACCAACCTCCTCTACCCAGCCTTCTCCCAAAAACAAACGACAACCCTTACCTTCACCTTCACCTAAACCAAAACGTAGGCAATTACGTAAAACCTTTCAAGACCAGCCACCTGCAGACATTCCAGACTCTACCAATGACGCAGCTGAGCCCCCTATTCAGTTGTTAAGGAAGAAAAAGAAGTCTGCCGCCAACCAACCCTCTACCGACGATCAACCCTCTACCGCCACTCAAACCTCTACCGACAAACCAAACCAACCCATTCCTACTGAGTCATCTACTCAAAGGACTTCACCCCCTCGGAGGAGTCTATCCCTCAGAAGGAGCCACAAAGACAGGAGGAGCCTACAAGAACTCCTTCCCCTTTCAACTATTCTCCTAACCCATCTACCCCTACTTCACCTCATCATACCCAAACCACTCCATCTACACAATCTATACCAACCCAACCCTCTCCTAGCAAACCTTTAGACTCTGCTGCCTCTAAGTTCCTCTTTGAACTTTCATCGGTAGCGGATCTATTCCCCCAAGATCAACCACAACCACAACCAAACCTCCTCAAACCCAAATCCCTTTTCTATCCAGCCCCTTCTTTTTGGTTCTCGACCGACCCCTTACCCGAATCATCAATCGTCAGTGACAACTCCGACACTGACATTGAGTTAGATTCTCCTCCAACACCTCCTCCCTCCCCACCCAAAACCTACTCCTCTTCTACCCACACCATCCCCACCCAAGACTCAACCTCTTTCGGTTCAGTCACTCCACCTCTCCAACAGCCCTTCTGGCCCATGTCCCCTGGCGCAACCTCTTCCGCCGGTGCTGATCATATTCACATTGGCTTGGAACCTTCTCCCTTTCAGCCGGCCAATGCCGAAATCTTATCTCACCTGGACGCAATCTACGACAGGCTAGGAGAGCTGACAAGCATCTCCACCGCTGCCGCTAAGATTGCTATTGCCACGTCCAAGGCCAATGACAGGAATGCTGCTCTTCTTCGGTAATTCCAAGATGACGTGTGGACCCGATTTGGACAGATGAAGCACAAGTTTACGGATGTAAAGATAAACGTTGAAGCTCAACGCTCTGAATGTGCTCGGCTCTGCTCATCTCTATTCTACGAATTATTCCACGCCATCACTCTTCATCTCGGCCATAGCCGCCCGCCTGTCCTCGAGCTCAACAACATTGCTCGCGACTCAGCTCATGATGTGATGAATGTTCGGCGTGAACGTGATCTGGCCATCACGGAGGAGAAGCAAACGAAGTCTATAAACCAAATGCTTCTGGAAGAGAACAGCCGTCTTCGTGAAGAACTGAACTACCGTTCTTGATCCACTAGACCTCCTACTTCTGCCGATGATGATACATCAGAAGAACTGAAGAGCTTGAGCGACAGCGAAGGGAGAAAGAAGCAGCAGACAAAGGCAAAGGGAAAAGACCTTGGTAAATCTGTATCTATTCTTCCCTTAACCTTTGTATCTATCTTATTTTTGAAAACTCTGTAAATATTAAACTTCTCGTTTATAATACAGAAGATTAATTGACTTTCAAAAATTGTCTATTGTTTAAATTCGTGTTATTTCATTTCATACCTGCTTAGAATTTAAACACTCAGTTTAAATTCACATTTGAACTGTTTACTACTAATCTGTGTGTTGTTCTATTGGTTCCCTTTTATTTTGTAAGCACCTAGATTAGATTTTACACTTGAGGTGTTCTCCTATTTGATAGAGGCATGTCTACCGATATAAAATTAAGAATTCTTTTAGACATGCTATTATCTATCACATGGTTGTTTTATAGCCCTCATTTGTAAGTAATGATGTCCAGATATAAATAGGAGGAGATTGTTGATTCTCATTATATTTAGATTTATATATGCTCATACATTACATTAGTTTTATACATTAGTGGCTAATTGGGCTGCGTATCAATTAGCGTGGCAACTGTGTATAGAACTTTGCCAAGAATAGTTTGTTTTATAGGACTTCACAGGTTCAGCGGAAGACTTCATTTGTGCTTCACCGGAAGACCTGCTACAGCAACCAACGGCAGACCTTGTCTGAACATGGTCAATCATGACGTGTCCAGTCAAACAATTCTTAGTGGATCAATTAAAATTTATCCTTATCAGTTTAAATTTAAATTGAGACAATCCATGACTTCTCATACACGCCGAAAGCAGCTTTCCGAAAAGCAGGAAGACTTTTCGCAGACCGAATAGTAAAAGAGCAGACGAACAGACTGTCACCTACTGTTTGTACCAACTCTTGCAGATCTGACAATCGGATTGCCCTACTATCAGTCTCTGCAAATATCTCTGCACCCATTCCCTGCTCGATATCTGTGAAGACGAAATCTTCAAGACAGCTCCATGCATTTAATGCATTCAACCTAATAGAGTTGTTACACTTCGTCTTCTCCAACGGATCTCCAGAATGCTCCAGCTATAAATGCCGCCATTAAAGACTGAAGATATACACTTGATGATATGCTCTGAAAATCTACAACAACTCAAAGTCTTTATACTCAGTGCATTCAAGAGATCCTAAACAGATCAAGAAGTCCTCGACAACAACAAGAAGATCTGCATTAACTCCTATCTATTTACTTCTTGTTGTTTTCATTCAAAGCTATTCTTCTACATGAATTAAATATCTTGTTTACCCAGATATTTAATTCCTAAACCCCCAAACATAAGTCAATATTTTGTACACGATCCATTGGGTATATTCCTTGTAATAGAACTAGTGGAAAACATAGTGCACCTTTAAATCCAAGGTTGTCTGCCTTGGTGGTGGATGTAGCACTCTTTATAGTGTGAACCATCCCAAAATACTTGTGTTCTTCCTTTACTAATTTAATTTTGAACTGTTTATTATTTCCTTTATCTATATGCTTAACAGCAGACTTGAGTAATCAGTCAAGTCTACCGGTAGACCTTAATCGGCAGACTTGAACCTGTTTCTTTGCAAGACTTCCACTACTTCAATCTTCCCAATAGATTGTAAGTTCTTGTCTAAGGAATTTACTTAAAAGTTTTTAAGTGTAAAATTAGCTATTCAACCCCCCCCCCTTCTAGCAAATTATTGTGCCCTTTGGGACTCCCATCCTTCATAGCCTACGAGACTACCTTTGCCCCGGTACGTTCATCCATAAATATGATCTCATTGAAGTCCCTTCCGATGCACCAAAGGTGATTCCAATTTAGTTGCACATCATTTAGCTCATCCCACAAAGTTACTCGATCTGTATCTACACAAGACCCATACACCGCCCGAAAAAGTCCACCGCAAATCATTAGACACTCCTTTAAATATGCAAGAGATACAATGCACACCAAAAACCAACCCCACCCAAGTCAAAACTCGATTGTCCCACATGACCAGAATACTACCTCCTGCTGATCCAATTGTATCCAGATGTTCCCATTAGGACCACTGATTCCCTCTGACACTCATTATCAACCTTTTGTCCACTGAGAAAGTTTAGTTTCCTGAAAACAAATAACATGAGGCTTCTATCTTCTTACATGTGCGCTAATCTCCAGCCTTTTCGTTATGTCATTATTGCCCCTCACATTCCAAGAGATTATCTTAAAATGCATTATAAACTATCAAAATTTAGACTGCAACTCAGATTCCTTAATTCCATGTTGCTCCTTACCAGTCTTTTTCTTGTTTTGAATACTATTTTTCCCCATCGACTTCCGTGTTTTTTCAATATCCATCAACAGCCTTACATTTTTTCCTTGAACCCTACACAGGACACCCCTACACGTGTCTTAAATCCCTTTAATCTTCTACTTACCCACAACGAAATGTCACTTTTCTCGTCAGTTAACAACCCTAACTCTTCCCCTAACATAGAATCAAGACTCATCATAGCCAACGTGGAACATATAATTGGCTGGGACATGATAGCCTTTGTGGGGCATTTCATGAATTACAATGTCCTTTAAAGCTTTTACTTATGTAGTGTTTGATACATCCCCTGGGATAGACTCTTTATCCTTTGTAGCTTCTTTATTTATAGTGCACTCTAATGGTTCTTCAAAGTTTTCCAACACTATATCCGGAATCAGAACTAGAGCCTCAGAGCGCTCTTATAGATTTTTACTTTTACTTCATCATGTTTTCCTCCTTTTCTTTTCTTTCAGCCAACATACTCGAGTCTCCTTTCAACAACTCTTCATGAATCCCTTTTGTCACTTGTGAAAATATATGGTTATCACTTATGTATACATAACAATTCTCTACCTCTTCCTTCTCGTCCTTGCTCTCGAGTTAATATCCGAAAATGCTCCATCAATAAGTGGTTCCGAGGATTGTTGTTTCTCTAACCCATTAGCTTGATTCCGCTCTTCGTTTGCTTCTACAAACACTATCAAACTAGCCTCTAGGACTACAACACCCTCTTGCGCGCACAACCCCTCACCTTGCGATATCTCTTGATCCCTCTGATTTTCCAAATTGTTATTTTCCTCCTCTCTTACAGAGTCAGTTGGTGATAATAGACCCTCCTCCACTGATTGATATAGATCTGCATTATCCCTTCTACTTGTTTCCCTTTTCTCTACCGTGTCTTTGTCTCCATCACGAGGAAAACTTTGTCTATCGAGGAGGTGCAATCAAACGTTGAATGAAAAGGCTTCTACAGTGATCCCACTTATCCTTGAACATCTAACCAGTAGACCTAATATTGTTCAACCCAGGCGTTCATCCCTACTAAATTTTGGAGCCCATTTTGAGAGACTTGGACGTCGAAAAGGTCCACTCCTACAACCATCTTTCTTTATATCCAGAAAGCCCACTTTTTGTTTATCTTTATTAACCCTTGAAACGTTGTCATTCCTCTTCACCAATTCAACTTTTGAAAACTCTGGAACCCACTTGCTCTTGTCAAAGCACGTATTAGGTCTGTCATACTTCGCCCTCCCATCAAACCTGCCCATCACTTTCCTTGAATGCACGTGTACTATACCTCCCCTATCAAATCCATGTTTCCGTTTACTAGATACAATCGTGAATGTATCCTCCACCATGTCTCTTCCATGTATGGTAAAGAGTTGTCGTCTCTGCCCAGATAGTAATCGCAAAGGCACACTCACCGACACCTATCATGATCGATCCTCGGATCTCCGACCTATACCTGACTAAAATTCTCGCCCATCACAGATCGTTCTTTGAATCAATTTCCGTGTCGACTTTGACAAAGCCACCGTATTCCACTCCAATTTCACATAAGACCTTCCTCCCCCCATAGATGCAATGGCAATTCATGTTACTTCAGGTTTCCGACCCTCGCAATGACACAATAATTATGGATTACATCGCTCAAGCAACAACAGCTTTAGATCCATTTTCCAATTCCTCTCTTAAAAAATAATATTAGCTTCCTTCTCCGAGGGGAGCTTGAAAAGGTAGAATTTGTCGTTCTAAGACACCACTCTTACTCCGCCTACTATCTTCCATTTTTTATCCACCCACAACTTGAGATCCAAGATGGACATAGTTCGGCTATCCAAATCTCCTACAATCCCCACCAGACGTCTATCCAAATGAGCCAAAGCTCCAGTGCATGAGTTTGCCTCTACCTGTATCCCACGCCTGTTTTTCTACTAGGCTCTCTCTCGAACGCTATTAAATCCAGCCAAGGAGATATCTTTGTCGCCTCCTTAAACAATTTGGAAAGTTTATGTTTCTTGTTAGTGTCGTCACGCCAAAATCTATGTAACTTATTTGCCACCCACTCCCAAACTTTCCCTTCTACACATTCTGGTATGCAAATCGCACCTGACCTCTCGGTACCTTTTACAAGCACTCTAATGTAATGTCATGATGCATTAATCTTTTTTGCCACTAGACTTCCTGAAATCTTCCTTCAATTTTCTTCGAGGTAGCACCTTTAACCGTAGATAAATTTTCCAGCCACTCGCAAACCAAGGAAAATTCAAACGTGGATAGCCAAATTTCATGTTTCCTACCTGTGGATCGTTCCACCAATCTGTAAATGAATCACTCTTTCTCCCAACTTCTGAATTTGTAAAAGATTTCCAACCACACTGGAAGCAGGTTATGTGGCCTCTTTCCTCCATGAGCTCAAACAAACTAGAGAGAGTTCTCCATCCAAAATGATATCCAAAATGATGTCTTCAATCAACTTGTGTGCATCATCAACATTCTGGTTCATGAAAGCTCCACCCGCAACAACATTAATGGAAATCCTCTCATTATAAGTGAGTCCATTGTAAAATGTATGGACTATAAGCCACTTCTCCAATCCATGGTGGGGGAACAGCCTAAGCATCTCTCCGAACCTTTCACATGCCTCGTACATTGATTCACTCGGCTTTTGTGAGAAACTTGTAATTTGATTTCTCATCATTGCGGTCTTGCTAGGAAGGAAATATTGTGCCAAAAATGCTTGCGAGAGTTGACTCCATGTGGTTATGGAACCTGTGCATAATGAATGTAGCCAAGCCCTTGCTTTGTCTCTCAAAGAGAATAGGAACAACCGTAGTCTTATGGCATCATTGGATGCTCCGTTGATCTTCAAAGTGTCACAGTATTCAAGGAAGATCTTCAAATGCAAATTCGGATCGTCGGTGGGTGATCCTCCAAACTGAGTTTATTACATCATGGAGATAAATGAAAGCTTCAACTCGAAGTTGTTAGGCTCAACATTCGGCCTTGTGACTCCCGGTAACAACCTTTGAGCATTGGGTGCAGCAACGTCTCTTAATGTCCTATTGTCTTCTTGGGCCACCATCTCAGGTTCAAAAAACTTTAAACCGGATTGTGCTTCCTTTTGAAAAAGTCTTCTTCTCCTATGAAAAGTTCTCTCGATTTCTAGATCTGCCTCAAGCAAAATGTCAGCAATACGAGTTTTTCGCATAAGAGGGAATTAAAAAACAAGTAAAAGTAAACAAATGAACAAAAAAATGTCTAGTCTAATAAAATTGCAAATTGACTCGATATTGATTACCGAAGTCCCCGGTAGCGGTGCCAGAAAACTTGTTATATGATTTTCAAATTAATCACTAAATCCTACCGCAAGCGCATGACTATTCGTGTAGTATTTAGGATGTAGAGCCCACAGAGACTTTGAATCAAGTACCGGATAACTCACAATTAAAATAATCTAGAGGGATTGATTTCAAGATTTTGGTTGTGATGAGTAAATTAAACTAGTAAGACTAAATTAAAACGCAAAATTGGATTTTCGATTAAAAACAATAATTAAAAAGCTTATAGGATTTTGGCTCATCACAACAATGAATTTATAAGTTCCATAACAATCATTCCGTTCACAATGAATGTCAAGTTTTGAAGGCTGAAGAGCTCGGCCCAAATCCTAGTCACGAACTAGGCACATGTCCCCTCACGTGATAAGCACGTAGAGGGTAGGGACCAGGAATGAGGTCACCCGAGCAGGATTAGCCAGGTTAAACATTCTACATATCTCCCGAGAAGAAATCTTCCTACCGATCGGACCTAACAGGGAGCAAGGTTGCTCGAATAAACCAAATATTCATTCCAAGCTTAACTGTCATATAATTCTCGAGCCTGGGATTTAATCCATGACTCTGTCAGTTTCGCGGTCAACCCACATTTATGGTCATAAATGCCTATGATCTCTCCATAGTAATGACTCAGCCCAGATTTCACTCCAAAAAAGGGCTATATATACATTGCAATGCTTCATTTCAAGGGTAAGCTCACTTTATACACCGAAACTCTGTCAATTTACTTTCTATAAGCTTAAGAGTTATTCTCACACCTGAGGGGTTTCGTGAGGCCCTGCCTTGCATTCCTTCTAAGGTTTTGTTCTTTTGACAGAGTTTTCACAGGATCATACCTTCACATAAGCACAGATATCCTAAACACTGCAAGGAACGACCCAAGACCAAATTGTGTAGCATCAGTTTTGTTCCATAGCTGGGAAACGAAAATCTTCAAATCACTTTATCAAAAACTTTATTAGCATGGCTAAGAACGGTAAGGGACATGTTGGAGCAAGTGGAAATGTTGGTGGTGATGTGTCTGTTCACCAAGGAGATTGGCCACCAATCAATAACCGACCTGAGGGGGAAATGACCAGATCACAGGCAACAGCTCAACATGCACCACTAGGCGAGGCTGGCTTCATCCCAGTGAATGATCCACCTCAACCCGATTTGAGAAATCAGTTGCAGCAACAGAGGGCCAATTCGGTTGAGCTATGTGATCAACTAAATCAACGTCGAGAGGCTGCTCGACTTAATCAGGTGACAGAGCCTGCCCCACTGAATGAGCAAGCACAACCTCTTGGCCGCGTTGGGTCAACCACCAGTTCCCATAGAAGAACAGCTAATTCCAGTCGTGCTCGCAGTGAGTGCTCCACAAATGGTTGAAAGGGCGCCTAGTGTTGGTGGCCATGCCCCCACACAGACCCTTTTAGCCATAGATCAAGCACCAGCTTGAAACCGAATAGAAAGTGGTGGCAGCCACAATCAAGGAACTCGTGTGGTGGAAATCCACGAGGAAATGCGTGGACGAGATAG
This sequence comes from Codonopsis lanceolata, assembly GCA_013146195.2. NCBI lineage: Eukaryota > Viridiplantae > Streptophyta > Magnoliopsida > Asterales > Campanulaceae > Codonopsis > Codonopsis lanceolata. The sequence continues at coordinate 14,233 of JABEVN020000041.1, forward strand.
ACGTCGTGCCAGAGAGCGCAGTATGGTCGCTGAGTCACAGCCTGCCAATAGGTGGAGCCGAAGAGATGAGCATGAACGCTCCTATGATTCTCGTTCCCATTACTCTTATCGGTCTCGTCGAACATCACCTCGCTAAGAGCATGACAGACGGCAGACCATCATGAGACCCTTAGACCACCAAGGGTTCCCCAACAGATAATAGCACAACCAATTGAGGCACCTCAGGCGGCTAAAGTTCAGCCCGTGGTGATCCCTGTGGCACCACTACTAGTGCAACCTCAGACAATGGTTAAGGTCTTGGCAATCGTACAAGCAAAGATGGATGGATGGGAGGCTGGTCGCGGACCAGACGGAACGGTCCAATCAACAAACGGTAGTCCTTTTCCGGACTGGATTGAGAACACACCTCCAGCCCAGGAGGACCGTTTTTTCCCATTTTGACAAATACTCGGGAAAACCCCGAGCAGGACATTGGTTACGCTCGTTTGAGGAACAGGTCGGCTTGGTAACTAGCAAAGAGGCCTTAAAAATGAAAGCGTTTGCAAGGACTATTCAAGGTAAAGCCCAGAGCTGGTTGGGAAGATCCCCAAGAGGATCTATAACATGACGAAAGGATCTGAGGAAAATTTTTTTAGCTGAATTTGGTTCTGCCGAAGCTCTGCCAAAAAGCCGTTTTGACCTCTGCAAAGTGGTCCAGGGAGTTGACGAATCTTCTCACAATTATGTGGAGCGATTCACAAAGGTGCTTGAGCAAGTCATGGGCATGACTAAAGGAGAGGTCACACTTTGATTTTTGAATAGTATGCAAAGTGGTCGGGGGCCTAAAACAGGAGTTGGTAATTGATAGACGTATTTTATATGTCTTTATCGAGTACTTTTATGACTTAAAGTAAGCAATTCCACGAGGCTTTTGGCTACTGATATGTGTTTTTGAGCTATTATAATAGTTTCAGGGTTTTAGGTGGATTTATGAGATTTATGAAGCTTTTAGTGAAGATTTCGAGGAAGGGGGCAAAGTGTAACATTGAAGAAAAGACAGAAGAAATATTCTGGCCACCTTGCGACCGCAAGGTCAAAAGACCTTACCTTCGCAAGGTAGGCAGAAAGACGACCTCTCAGAATTGGACCCTTGCGGACGCAAGGTCAATACCCCATGCGGCCGCAAGGTCCCCAGAACCGACTTTACGGGGTTTTCGAGTTGGATTGAACCTCATATTCCCCTACAACTCCTTGGTATAAATAAAGGACAGTAGCCAAAGCCGAAGGACGTCCAGGAAGTACTATTAAACAGTTTTAGCGTAGGATTTAGATTGTATTACATAGTTTAGTTGTTGTAATTACAGTTTTGAAGATCGATCCATGTATTCATTCATCTCCATGTGTAGTTCATCTTCAAGGATCAACTAAACATCCATTAATCTAGGAGTTGGGAGGTAACTTGTATCGAATTTATGGCTTAATATATTTTTATTCATTCAATTCTTGTTGATCATGGTGTTTATCAACCCCTTTATTATCTCGCTTTGAACAAATGAATGTAATCGCAAGTAATAAAGGCCTAGAGGTGCGGATAACTGCACGGCCAAATGCATATGTCGTACACTAGCTCACCATCATGATAAATTGAACCTATCGATGCACGAAAGTGATAAGTTAGGGTCAGTTTCTATATATGACCTAAGTGACAGTTAGGATTCATATGTTCTTGAGCCTAAGATATAGAATGGACAAATTATTTGGAGATGGAGACTGAACGGTAATTCGACAGGATATATCTATCTTTCGTGAACGAACCCAAGTTATTGAATGATACTTTATCTAAATAAGCTATATGGTAGATACAAGTGAAACCCTAATTCTAGATTTCTCTCCACCATCAGATCTTTACAAACTGTGATTACTGCTTAGTTTAATTAAATTTACTGCTTTAGAAGAATAATTAGTTTAGATAAAATAAATAAACAAACCCCCCTTAGTTTAAAATTTGCTACTGATAGTCTTGCTATTTGTGATCTTCTTGTCTCTGTGGTTCGACCCTTGCTTCCCAAGCTATTATGAAATAGTCTTGTCCATTTGCAAGGAATAATTAAAATAAGACACGATCAAGTTTTTGGCGCCGTTGCCGGGGACAAGCTAGTTTGCATAGTTAGTTTGTTGATAGCGTAGTTTTAAATTCAGTGTTTATAAAATAAAATAACAAAAAGATTTTATTTTTAGTTGATAGTTTTTAATTGTTTTATTTGCTTTATTTATTTTATGCACGGTCGTATATCTCTAAATCCCAAGCTGGTAGAATTAAATCAAAATATAAACAATCTTAGAAAGAATCAGAACGACCCTGATAATTTGAAAAATTAGCCTGTTAACCAAGAACAGTTGAATTAAGAGGATCCTCTGGTTGATCCTCCAATGGATAATAATAATCAAAATCTTGAAAATCCGGTTCCGCCAGTAAATGTGAATCAAAGAATGGAAGAACCTGCTGATAGAAATATGGAAGTAATAATCAATCAAAGAACTATAAGTGATTATGGTCGTCCTATGTTGAATGCAACACCATCATGTTTAGTCTTACCAGAAGCAGTAAGAAATTTTGAACTTAAAGGTTATTATTATAATATGATGCCTTAATTTCATGGACTGTCATCTGAAGACCCAGTAAATTTTGTTAAAGAATATGAATTCATGATTGAAACTTTCTCGTTAGGAGGTTTGACTAAAGATCAGATAAAAATGAAATTGTTTCAATGTGCACTAAAAGATTTGTCGAAAAGATGGTTTATGAACCTAACAACTAGAAGTGTTTATACTTGGACACAATTATATGATTTGTTTATGGGTAAATTTTATCAACATGCATCTCTCTCAGAATACAGAACACAAATTATGTCTTTTCAAAATGAACCAGGAGAGACATTTCATGAAGCATGGAATATATTAAAAAATTTACTTATCATGTGTCCTCATCATAATCTATCTCAAGATGTGTTCGTAATTCAATTTTATCATGCCCTTTCGCCTGCTTTACAAACTATGGTTGATAGTGCGGCCGGTGGTTCTATTAATAGAAAGACACCAGCTGCATTAGAAGACTTACTTGAGATACTAAGTGCAAATTATCAACAGAAAAGTATAAGAGGTCAAAGTAGAAGTTTATTTCAAGTTCAAGAAAAACCAGATATGCAAGCTCAATTTGAAAGTTGGCAAATTCAAGAAGCATGTGCTATTTGTGGATTAAATTCTCATGCTACTAATTTGTGTCCCTCTAGTGCTATATATCCTGAACATGTTAATGCCATGAACATGTACCCTCAAAGACAAAGGAATGATCCCTACTCCAACACATATAATCCTGGTTGGAGGAATCATCCTAATTTTTCATGGGGAGGAAATAAGTCATTACAACCTCAACAATTTCCTAAGCAAGGACAGTTGCAGATTGAAGAAGTTCCAAAGTCAGATGGAGTGGGTAGAGGTCAAGTTGATGTTAACAAATATTTAGTTGAAGAAGTGGAAAATTTAAGGAATCAACTCGCAAAACTTAGAGAAAAAGAAAGAGAAGAAGGGAAGTTCCCTAGTCAGACAGAACAAGCAAAATCTATCACTACTCTGCGAAGTGGTAAGGTAATTGGAGAAGAGGTAAGTAATCATATTCAATCTTTTAATGTGCCTGATAAAGTAAATAATTCTGATAAAGAGGTTGAAAATGATAAAAGTGAAAATATTCAGGAAAAAGATAAAGAAGTAGAAACAGAAACAAAAGTGTCAAACAAAGATAGTCAAGAAAAAGAACAAGAGGCAGAACCTCTTGAGGAACATTATGTGGCACCACCACCATATGTTCCTCCAATACCATTCCCTGGTAGACTTATGAAAAATAAAATGGATAAGCAATTTACCAAAATTTATAATATGTTATCCAAAGTGAACATTAATCTCCCTTTGCTTAATGCTATTAAAAATATTCCGTCTTATGCTAAGTTTTTCAAAGATCTTCACTCTAGGAAACACAAATTTGATAAGAATGAAAAAATTATTGTTTTTGAAAACGTGAGTGCAGTTTTACAACCCGAACTTCCTCCTAAATTGAAAGATCCTAGTAGTTTCAATATCTAAGTCTTCTTGGGTAATTCTAAAAAGATGAAAGCTATGTTAGATTTAGGAGCAAGTAATAATTTGATGTCTTTCGCTGTCTATAAACAATTAGGGTTGGGTGAAATGAAACCCACTACTATGTCTTTACAGTTAGCTGACCGTTCGGTTAAACATCCTTTAGGTATAGTAGAGGACATTCTAGTACAGGTAGATAAATTAATCATCCCAGTTGATTTTGTGGTTCTAGAGATGGAAAGGAAGATATGCACAAACAATGAAGTTCCTATTTTGTTAGGTAGACCTTTTATGGCCACTGCCAACACAATGATTAATGTTAAGAATGGTAAACTTACAATGTCAGTTATGAGTGAAACTGTAGAAATTTCAGCTTTTGATGCATTAAATAGACCGAGTGACATAAATGCATGTTTCTCAATTGATGAAATTGAAAATTTTACGGCCCAAACCTTTAACGAAAATTTAGACGATGATGACTATGAGAAGGATACGTATGTAGGATATGATGATAGAATCTTTTATCCTCTAATAGCTGAAATAAAAGAGAAGGAAAGAATAGAAGAGAAGGAAAGACTTGAAGCTCTTAAGAGTAAGGATAATAACAAAATGAAAGATTCCAAATTAGAAATTAGTTCTAATAAAATAGAAATAGATGAAAATGACAAAGAAGATATGGAGAATCAAAAGTCTAATTCTGATGATATAAAAATAGACGAAGAAAAAGAAGAGAACTCTAAGGAGGAAGATAAAGAAGAAATAAGGAAACCCGAAATTCCTGAATTCATTCTGTCTGTCAAATCCCCTCCTGAAGTAGAATTAAAGTCATTACCGTCCCATTTAAAATATGCATTTTTAGGGGAAGGTAAAACTTTACCTGTTATAATAGCTGCAGATTTAACAGAAGAACAAGAATCAAGCCTGTTAAAAGTTTTATGGACACATAGAGAAGCTATAGGTTGGTCTTTAGTAGATTTGAAAGGAATTAGTCCTTCTATGTGTATGCATAAAATTCATTTAGAAGAAGGTAGTAAACCTTCTAGAGAAAGACAAAGAAGACTTAACCCACACATGGAAGAAGTAGTGAGAAAAGAAGTGTTTAAGCTTCTTGATGCGGGTATAATTTACCCAATATCTGATAGTAAATGGGTAAGTCCAGTCCAAGTAGTTCCTAAGAAATCAGGAATTACAGTTGTTAAAAATGAGAAAGATGAGTTAGTTCCCACACGAACTATCACCGGTTATAGAATGTGCATAGATTTGAGGAAATTAAATGCGGCAACCAGGAAAGATCACTTTCCCTTGCCATTTATTGACCAAATTCTTAAAAGACTAGCTGGTCACGAATATTATTACTTTCTGAATGGTTTTTCGGGTTACAATCAAACCCCAGTAGCACCAGAAGACCAAGATAAAACCACTTTTACATGTCCCTTTGGTACTTTTGCGTTTAGGAGAATGTCCTTTGGACTTTCTAATGCCCCAGCTACTTTTCAAAGATGCATGATTTCTATATTTTCGGATCTAGTGAAAAGATGTGTTGAAATATTTATGGATGCTTTTTCAGTGTTCGGGAATTCTTTTGATCATTGCCTAGAAAATCTAACATCGGTTTTGAAAAGATGTTGCGAAACCAATTTGACCCTAAGTTGGGAGAAAATTCATTTCATGGTTAAACATGGAATAGTCTTAGGTCATGTTGTGTCTAATAAAGGAATTGAGGTTGATAAGACTAAAATTGAAGTTATATCACAACTAGCTCCTCCAACTTTAGTCAAAGGTGTTAGAAGTTTTCTAGGACATGCAGGTTTTTATAGAAGATTTATAAAAGATTTTTCAAAAATATGTATGTGACGACCCGACCCGGATCTCAAGACGAGATCCCAAGGTCGTGCCATCAGGACAAACTAAGAGACAGACGAGCACCTGCTAAGCATAATAGTGCGAGTCAAAAGATGAGCCAACAAGCTCAGGACAGGAAGATAAAGCCATAACGGCGATACAGGATAATAAAAACTAAAACCTGCGGAAGCAAAATTACAATGGAACCCGAGCTAACAAGCTCCTAAATATAAACGACCAAAGAGATAGTAAATCTCTCGGCCCAAAAATTCGACGCACGTGACGCAACATTAGACACGCGCAACAAACCATCGGCAACCAAGGCCGGCAACTAACAAAATCCCAACCTGATAAACACCACTCAACGGCTACAACATGCCGGAGGAACAATTTAACCATAACAATATAATCAACGCTAAACCACCAGCCAAATCTCGCGACTAAAACTGTCGGAGGTAGGAACAATAATAATACAAGCTAGAATAAACGAGCCACACATGCTCGAAACGACAACGGAAATAAATTCTAAGGATACAAGGGCTCGACTATACGACCGGCTCCCAATACACAACCAAAACATACCACTACAATCTACCCAAGTAAAGTCTACATAACTTTACATTCGAGCCTCACAAATAAATAACAACATAATAATAAATAACTCCAAGCTTATGACTCGGAAGACCACCTGCTAGAAGTCGTTATCCGAAGCCGCTGCGCGTACTAACGGGATCACTGCACACACTAGGGAAAACAATCACATGGAGTGAGTCATAATGACCCAGTAAGTTTCTAAATGCAACATATGGCATATTATGACATGGCATGACATAATGTGCAATCATATAAAATCATGGTATCATGCTAGTATACCATCATGAAAGATGTACTTAATTTTTAAAGCACATAAACTCACATAAATCAAGTAGCATATTATCTTTCATATAAATGCTCATAAATAAACATGTGTAACAGTAAACGTATATCGAACCGTTACAATCAAATCCGGGTTCAAAACCCAACCAACTTACCATGAGATCCAATCTCAAACCATGATCCGGGCTCAATACCCAATCAATCATACCCTGGGGTTTCCTCCCCAAATAATCACAACTCATCAGTTTCCCTTAATGAGTACTCGTTACATTCATCCAGTCTCCGGATGAGAAATGGGAGCTCGAAAGTAGGCTAGATGGCTCTCTCTCGAGACCACATCCCACTATTGGCCAAATAGTGAGGAGAAAAGGACCCAATGCAACGATTCATAGCGATTGTTTCCAAAGACTATGAATCGTCCCATTGCCGACACAACAACCAAACCCACCAGCTGGACTTTAAACCAATCGATCAAGTAGATATTTACTTGCATAAATCAATGAGACCAAATTCATTATTATCGGGCTCATTAAATCATGTAGGACATAATGCTCTACAACAACTCATAAACCATGCACATAATTGCATATAACCACGTAGGACATAATGTTCTACGAAATCTCATAAACCATGCATATATTTGCATATAAACAAATAGGGCATAATGCTCCATGAAATTCCATAATCCATGCACATATTGACATATAATCAAGTAGGACATAATGCTCTACCAAGTATCAAGAACAATGCATATATTTGCATATAACCAATGTGTTTAACTAACTTACAAGTTTAGTTCAAAAACTACATATTGAGGTACTTATTATTCCTCAAGTCATCAACCCAGTCAAGTATAGCTTACAAGCTTAATAAAATATAATGTGAGGTCTTCCCTAATCCTCAATTCAAATCAACCCAAAGACTACTACGCTAGTCTCAAAATATCCACAATTCAAGACTTATTATTTTAGTCTTTATTTTAAGTACACCGGACTCAATCATAGTCCTAATCGTCACACATGATCGATAACACCAACCCCATACTCAAAACATCATGACTACTCCGTAGTCACTTTCTCACAAGTGCTTTTATAAGCACGCAACCAAAATCCTTAAGGAGAGAATTCTTTCTTAATCTTCTCTTAAATATTCTCGTGACCATACGTGGGTCTCTATTGTCCCATGCTCTAACAAGCATGCCCAAGATATATTTCTAATAAGTTTCCACAACATAAATGTCTCAATTAGATACAAACCAAAACCCGGTGCGCACAAACATAACTCAAACAAACCCAAACATTGTAGGGTTTCAACACAAGGCTTTTTATCATTTTATTGGCCTTATAACGACTCCGTTGAGTCTTACTAACACATTTCATTCTTCATGTGATTTATAATTCCACACCGAAATAATTCATTAAAGTTTACAAACAATTCCCAATAGTCATTCGGGCTTAATTCCCAAGACTAAAATCTCCACAACACATCCCAATCATAACCCATTTAAAGTTTGGAAGTTATATGTTCACTTCCTTAATCAAATGAAATCCGATCGTCGTAGGATTTCAACCCAAGTTCATTTAACACATAATCGAACTTATAATGACTCCGTTGAGTCCAATCTACCCTTTCTAAAATTTTAGGGCATAGACGCCATGGTTCTCAATACCCTCTATATTCGCAACCAACATCAATAGCTCTCTTCCCAAGTTCGTTTAACTCACATAAACCCAACAAAACCTTCACTAATACGACATAGAACAAATTCATCAATTTGAGCACAACTTCATTTAGCTCACCTTACCAATCATATTCTCCAAAATGTGATTTAATCACAAAACATGGTCCAATATATTCTACTAGACATATCTAGCATAATAATCATGTTTACCAACATGTTAATAAGCCAAAACACATTTATGGCAAAAATCCCCTTCCAAGTATCTCTTTCAATCAAACTCAATACCAATGAATAATTCACATAGCCAAGCTTAATAGACCATTTAACACATGAATTTCATATAAATCATGGTCTCACATAGGTTCATCCAAACTATATCAACATTTGAAAACCTAGGGTTCATGGCATCTCTAGCAACCCTAGAAATTGCATCCATTGACCTCACATAGCAAGAAAGATTGTTTCCCTAGGGTCAATGGAGCCAAAAGAAGGAGAAATAGGGGTAGAAACTTACCTTAGTTCAGCCCCTACAAGCTGCCATACCCGAAATTCTGAAGATGAAGTAGTTCTCCTCAACCTCCTCTTCGAAATCATGGTGAAGATTGGGGGAAGAAGCTCTCTAGCTATGGCCACCAAGGACGAGCCCTTCACGAGCCCTAGAAATCGCCCTCTCTCAGCTCTCTCACGTTTTTTGTTGAGCGCTCACAGAAGACGGGTAGAAGAAGTCGACTTATGCGACTGATATGGGTTGAGAGTAATTTGGATTTGGTTTAAATAGGTGGGATTATCTCACGTTAATTAACCCACTAATCAACCTCCAAAACTTTAATAAGTGGTTAGGACAAGTCTTAGGTTAAGTAGGAGGGTTTAGATTAAGTTTAAGTTGGGTTTAGGTGGGTAGGAATTGGTCAACAATTGATTTTTTTCGCAAAAACCCGTAACAGGGCTGCCAGGGACCCTTGCGGTCGCATCCCTTCCAAGTGATGCGAGCGCATCACTCATTCCTACACTATACACTCCTTTGTTGATTTCTTGTTCGGTCCCGGCCTCTCCCGCATGCATCCTCGAGCCTTAAAGCTTCGAAATGGCTCACAATTGAACCCTTAAAGTCCTCAAAACTTAAACTAATCCATCCAAGTCCCAACCCACTTTTAAAGTAGGTATAGACTCCCATAAACAACACCCGAAACAACCCGGGGCAAAACCGACGCAAGACGTAACAACTTGCTATCAAAACGTCGAATGAAACCACAAACCGACGGGTAATAACTCATGATTGTAAACACCTATAAGGGATACAAAAATAGGCCTGAATGCCTCTCAGATGATGAACAACAGATAGGGGAAATAAGTTCCCGAAAGACGCGACGATTGCCCGGCTCAATTTCAAACTACGCGATAAGGAGAATTGCTATTCTCGAGGCGTCAAAACTTCACGAGACTTATGGAATGCATCCAAATAGGAGTCTAACACATCTAAACATGTTATTTAATCATCATGTAAAGATCTAGGACCAAATCGAGGTCAAGAACACATAACCCGAATAAACTCTCAATCGCGTCGCATTTCGACTATCGTCGGGTCACGACTTTTGACTTTAGCAAGTCAACAACTATATGACATTTCTTAAAAGTGTTTTAGTCTTAATGTGGTCTCTCATACACATCTAGACTCTCTCACGAACCAAACAAGCAATTATCCAAAGAAGAAATGTGAGCATTGCACGCAATTCAAGCTAACCGGGAATCGGGATCTTACACTGTAAACCTCTATACAATCTGTTGGAAAAAGATATCGAATTCCTTTTTGATCAAGAGTGCTTAAATGCATTTATCTTATTAAAAGAACGATTGACATCAGCCCCAATTTTAACCAGCCTTGATTGGTCTCTCCCTTTCGAGATCATGTGCGATGCTTCGGATTTCGCAATTGGAGTTGTGTTAGGACAAAGTGTAGACAAGAAATCACATGTAATTCATTATGCTAGTAGGACATTGAATGATGCACAACTTAATTATACAACCACAGAAAAAGAGTTTTTAGCAGTTGTGTATGCATTAGAAAATTTTAGATCATACTTGTTAGGATCAAAGGTTATCATATTCTCTGATCATGCAGCCCTAAAATATCTTTTGAGTAAGAAGGAGGCAAAGCCTAGGCTCATAAGATGGATGTTATTATTGCAAGAATTTGATATTACTATTAAAGATAAAAAGGGAACAGAAAACGTCGTAGCCGACGATTTGTCTAGGTTGGAATTTTTACCTTTGCTTGAACGTCAATTTCTTGATAATAAAATCCCCGTAAATGAAGACTTCACTGATGAACAATTGTTAGCAATTAAAGATTTTGATCCTTGGTATGCGGATTTTGTTAATTACTATGTATCTGATATCATCAATCCTGACTTTTATTTTTATCAAAGAAAGAAATTTTTAACATATGCAAAACACTATTTTTGGGAAGAACCTCATTTGTTCAAAATGTGTTCTGACTCTATAATTAGGAGATGGGTTCCAAAACAAGATCAACAAAGTATTATGGCATTTTGTCATGAATACTATTGTGGTGGTCATTTTAGTGGTAACAAAACTACTAGGAAAATCATGCAATATGGATTATATTGGCCTACTGCTTTTAGAGACTGTGACATATTTTGCAAAACATGTGATAAATGTCAAAGGACTGGTGGAATAAGTAAAAGGAACGAAATGCCTTTGCATATGAATATAGTTGTTGAAATTTTTGATGTTTGGGGTATTGATTTTATGGGTCCTTTTCCAGTTTCTAATGGTTGCGAATATATTTTAGTCGTTGTTGATTATGTGTCCAAATGGATAGAAGTCATTGCTACTAGAAATAATGATGGCCAAACTGTTGTCAAGTTTTTGGAATATATTTTTGCTCGGTTTAGAGTACCGAGGGCTATAATTAGTGATCAAGAAACACACTTCACTAATAGATTGCTAAATTCAAGCCTTAGAAAATATGGTGTAACTCACGGGTTAGCTACACCCTATCATCCTCAAACTTCTGCCCAAGTAGAAGTTAGTGATAGACAGATAAAAGCAGTTTTAGAAAAGACTGTGAGACCGAATCAAAAGGATTGGGAGCCAAAACTTAAAGATGCTCTTTGGGCATATCGAACTACATATAAAACACCAATAGGTATGAGTCCTTATCGGATGGTGTATGGCAAAGCTTGTCATTTGCCAGTTGAAATTGAACACAAGACCTATTGGGCCATTAAAGCTCTTAACCTTGACTTAACTTTGGCTGGTGAAGAAATATTTTTCCAGTTAAATGAATTAGAAGAGCATAGGTTAAATTCGTATGAGAATGCAAAAACTTATAAAGAAAAGACCAAGAAATACCACGATTTGGGATTAGCCAACAAGATGTTTCGTCCAAGATTAAAGGTACTTCTTTTTAATTCTAGACTCAAATTATTTCCCGAAAAATTAAAATCAAAATGGCCTGGTCCTTTCATTATAATTTGAATTTATCCACATGGAGCTATTGATATCAAAAACCCAAAGACCAATGAAATATTTAAAGTTAATGGTCACCAACTCAAACCGTACCTTGAACCCATGTCAGTTGAGAGAACAATTGAACTCATTCGTCTCTCTGACAATGAACCCTCAAGAGATTAGGTTTGCAGTTGGGTCGAGCCAAAGACGTTAAACAAGTGTGCTAGGTGGGAGGCAACCCACTTTGATGAAATTTTATTTGCTTTCGTAGTGTAATTTAAATATGTTGTTCTTCGTCTTATTTAATTATGGACATTTAATGTTTCCAATATGTTATAATTCAAGTTTGGGGGAGAAAAGCATCTTAGTGTTGTATTTATATGTTTCTAATATTTTAGTTTAGAGTTTGTGTAGAATTTTCAGAGTACATGAAAGAAACGGAACGTAACGGAATGACTAAAACGAAGAACTGCCAAAAGTCTGGAAGCAGCCCCCAAGGGAAACATTCTGTGGACCTTGCAAACGCAAGGCTTAAAACCCTTGCAGCTGCAAGGCCCTATTAATGTCAGACGCGTGACCATCACCTCATGGAATTTCTTGCATTCAATTTGACTGAGCACCTTGCGGACGCAAGGCACAAATACCTTGCGGCCGCAAGGTCCCATTTATAAGCAGGAACCGGGCAGCTTTCAGCATTCACCAAAAATTAATCTTTCTATTTTTCAAGCAGTATAAATCAGGTGAAGCTTCTCCTTCCATTCCAACCAGACTCACTTCTTTGGTTGGGTTAACCAGGTGGGGCAAATGTCTCCACATATTTTTGGATGCCACCTGGCACGATCCCCGAGTCTCGTCCTCCTTCGTTATTTCCTCCCGACTCACCAAAAGTCGGAGCCCAAGTTTCTTCCTCTTTCGTTAGGTGGGTCAGCGATGTCCTTTTGATATTTCTCCTCCATCAACCCTCTTATAGGATATTCCTCAATTTTGAAGACAAAATAAAATTTAAGTTTGGGGAGGGGGGATTCTAAGACCCAAGGTCCTTGCAGGTCCTAGCTTAAGGAGGAGTGGAGTTGGGCTACGTTTTTAGGGTGAAGGAAAAATTTGTATTCCTCTATCGTCTCGTCTCCTCACTCGATTTTCTTGCTTTTTATTTTTTCTTATTTTAGGAGATGTTGTCGTGACCAGAATACTATAATATTTGGTTCTTTCGGATACCCATTATGGGGACCCATCATCAATTGTGTCATCGGCCATCTCCAATTTCTTTTTATTAAAATAATAATAATAATGTTTTAATTCAAAATTTTCATCCTCGAGTCCTTGTATGGTCATTCCAGTCGATGAGGAGTTAATGCAATAAACCACATAACTTTTTCATAGATCATTCTGGAATTTACTTGATGATGCAAAATTCTTGATTTTCTCCAAATCTTTGTGCACCTACACAAGTCATGATTATGAATTGATTAGAACATTTTTATAAAGTTTATAGCACACATTTCATTTTAACAACAAAATATGCACAAGAATATGATGAATAGTTGTTCTAACATGATTGTTGCATTGAATTGTAACTTAAAGTCAATTGCATGATAAGTTATATCCCTTGGATTTTTCTTACTAATATATCTCAAGCACACTTTCGAACCGTGTATGCATATTAGTCTCGATTGCCCCTACCATCTGTTTTAGCGAATGCTTATGTAAAATCCAGTGACGCTAAATCTTTGATTCCACAACTTCCGCAATTGATATGATATTTTATGTGTTTTATTTTCTTAGCAACTACATGAGTATTTTGGCATTAAGATATGATATAGGTCATCTTTGGATCGTTTGAGCCTAAATATTTCCCGACCTTTACTAAAAATATATCTAGTGTCCCCTTTGAGCTTAATTAAAAAGAATGGAGTGTGCTAAGCACACATTGAACCCCCATTCGACTTCGTTTCTTTTACTCACATTAACTTAAACCATAAAGCCTAAACACTTTAGCCTACCATTTGAGAGAGTAGGATGTGGGTGGGGAATTAATTTTATGGGACCAATTTTCAGCCAAGAAAGTTTCCGAAGACTTCTTTCTTCCCGTCGTAAAAAAATATTAAAAAATAAAAAATAAAAAAATAAAATCGACGAAAAATAAAATGAAAGAAGAAGAGTGCAAGAAGATTAAAATGGAAGCATAGCTTTCAAGAAAAAAATATGAAAGAAAAATTCTGCTGAAAAAGAATACTAGATATTTTTAGCTAGATATATTGTACAAAACAAGTTTGAGGGGAAAAGAAAAAAAAAAGAACCCCCACTTGCGATCTTTGCAGGTCCTAGTCTAATTGGGAAAAACTTCCTTTTGCTTGGAAGTATTATGGGTAAAGGGTAGTCTTGCTCTCTCACTTTGCATTCTATTCACTTTCGTCATATCCGCCAACACCAAGGCCTTACATTACAAGCTATTAAAGACATATTGATCTTCTTGCCAATGCTTGTGTTTGTTGATTTGATTGTAAGACATGTAAATTGATCTCCACTTCATATTCATATTATTCGCAAGCTCACTGTGTTAGCATAGTCTTAGCTATTGCAAGTAATTGGGACAGGAGAGCTTTGTATGTCATACATAGAAGTGCATGAGATGGATGTGTAAGTTTCTAAAATCCTTGGTGATCTCTCTTTCAGTAATAGACCGGGTTTGGATGGTAGACATGCCCGGTTTTGGAGGGGTTAAGAGTGATCGATCGAACATGCCCCCCAAAGTAAGAGGGCCCAATTTTATATATGTATAAGCTAGTTTTATTTAAATATAGTATAAATAATGTAACTTTAGTGAACAAATTGTCTTTTGACTCAATGGATTAGGTAATTGTGTATGTGATGTGTGTAGTCTTGCAATCCAAGGTTCAATCCCCTTCTACGTCATTTTTGTAATCTTTTTATTTTGGGTCTACGGCCAATTATTATTAGTATTATTTTATATGCATATTATATCATATACTCCCCCCAATTTAGTTAAATAGTCCCCTATGTTATTTTGATAGGTTTTACATAAATTGTAAACTTTTAAAAAATATGTTTATAATTTCACAATATTTCATATTTATCATCCACTTGTATTGTAAGTATAATTGTTGTGGTTAAGTTTTTTTTAATTACCAACTTCAAATCTACTTATATATGTTTTAATTACTTCGGAATCTAATGAATAAAGAGTTACTCTCTCCGTTCCAAAATATATGTCGTTTTGGAGCTTTTTACACTGACCAATGAAACATATTACAAAGGCTAAACTGTTCTTATTTACTTTACTTCAAACATTAATGAGGTGTCTTTTGATACTCTTGCCCAAATAGTCAAACACAATTTACGGAGTCAATAAATATGGGTAGAATTTGAAAAAAAGAAAAAAGTTCATTGAAAATAGTTAAGTGACATCAATTTTGGAACAAAAAAACTCTCCCAAAACGACTTATATTATGGAACGAAGGGAGTACTATATAAAGATAAATAATTTGTATTCGGTTTTAGTAGAGTTATTCAACCTTAATTTTATTTTGCGTTCGCTAAATTTATTTATAAAAAAAATTTAGTTGACTATCAATTTTTTTACCTGGGTAATAAAAATTAACAATTGATTGGGCATATAATATCAATATTTCAAACAAAAATCAAGTTTTATTGTTACGTTACTATCATTTTTAATTATTTCTTATGTTTATTTAATTTTTTGCTTTGTTAGTTGATTGTTTTTTAACTTGAATATATAGTGCACAATATATGTTACTAAAAAAATATCCATCTAGAAGTTAAAACATAAATAAAAGAAAAAAATTGGTTAAGTATATTATTTTTATTGTAAATTATTTTAACAAATGAAGAATAACAATTTTCAGTAATTATTTAATACTTATTTTCTTAAATGTTTGGGTATTATCTATTTTCAATACTTCAAATGATAAAAAGTCAAATAAATTATTTGTCTAAAATTCTTATGCTTATATTTTTTTTAAGGGCTCCTTATTTTCTTTTCGCTCTAGACCCCCAAAAGTTCAGGACCGGCCCTGATGGTAGATCTCATACTCTGTGTTGCATTAGTTACTAAAAAAATATCCATCTAGAAGTCAAAACATAAATAAAAGAAAAAATTTGGTTAAGTATATTATTTTTATTGTAAATTATTTTAACGAATGAAGAATAACAATTTTCAGTAATTATTTAATACTTATTTTCTTAAATGTTTGGGTATTATCTATTTTCAATACTTCAAATGATGAAAAGTCAAATAAATTATTCGTCTAAAATTCTTATGCTTATATTTTTTAAGGGCCCCTTATTTTCTTTTCGCTCTAGACCCCCAAAAGTTCAGGACCGGCCCTGATAGTAGATCTCATACTCTGTGTTGCATTAGTTTTATTTAAATCCGATTTTTAAATGAATGTGGTGCTTAGCTTAATAAACTGTTTTAGTTAAGATATTCTTTATGAATGGTGATCACACACACACACGGAGAAATTAAGACTAGTAGCAGTTTGAGTATAAGTCAGTGTGTTTTCTGTGTTTAATATGCACATATGTGGTGAGCATCTAACTGAGACTACTTTTTTATGTCATGCTCTTATGACTTGAGGTTGAAACCAAAAAGATTTTTGTTTTATTGTTTTTAGAATAATTTTTACCTGTTTTTGTATTTAGTTGTTTTTGTATTTATCTGCGTAGTCGAGTCACTCTTAACTCCTTGAGTTTGTGGGTTTATAGAGGAGTGTAAATAGTGTCACCTCCAAAAAGGTTTTCTCAATTTTTGTATGTTTATTTTTGTATATATAAGTATTGTTTACTCGTGGACGAGCAAAGTTTAAGTTTTAGGGTATTTGATAGACGTATTTTATACGTCTTTATCGGGTACTTTTATGACTTAAAGTGAGCAATTCCACGAGGCTTTTGACTACTGATATGCGTTTTTGAGCTATTCTAAGAGTTTCAGGGTTTTAGGTGGATTTATGAGATTTATGAAGCTTTTAGTGAAGATTTCAAGGAAGGGGGCAAAGTGTAACATTGAAGAAAAGACAGAAGAAATATTCTGGCCACCTTGCGGCCGCAAGGTCAAAAGACCTTGCCTTCGCAAGGTAGGCAGAAAGACGGCCTCTCAGAATAGGACCTTTGCGGACGCAAGGTCAATACCCCATGCGGCCGCAAGGTCCCCAGAACCGACTTTACGGGGTTTTCGAGCTGGATTGAACCTCCTATTCCTCTACAACTCCTTGGTATAAATAAAGGACGGTAGCCAAAGCCGAAGGACGTCCAGGAAGTACTATTAAACAGTTTTAGCGTAGGATTTAGATTGTATTACGTAGTTTAGTTGTTGTAATTACAGTTTTGAAGATCGATCCATGTATTCATTCATCTCCGTGTGCAGTTCATCTTCAAGGATGAACTAAACATCCATTAATCTAGGAGTTGGGAGGTAACTTGTATCGAATCTATGGCTTAATATATTTTTATTCATTCAATTCTTGTTGATCATGGTGTTTATCAACCCCTTTATTATCTCGCTTTGAACAAATGAATGTAATCGCAAATAATAAAGGCCTAGAGGTGCGGATAACTGCACGGCCAAATGCATATGTCGTACACTAGCTCACCATCATGATAAATTGAACCTATCGATGCACGAGAGTGATAAGTTAGGGTCAGGTTCTATATATGACCTAAGTGACAGTTAGGATTCATATGTTCTTGTGTCTAGGATATAGAATGGACGAATTATTTGGAGATGGAGACTGAACGGTAATTCGACAGGCTATAACTATCTTTCATGAACGAACCCAAGTTATTGAATGATACTTTATCTAAATAAGCTATAGGGTAAATACAAGTGAAACCATAATCCTAGATTTCCCTCCACCATCAGATCTTTACAAACTTTGATTACTGCTCAGTTTAATTACATTTACTGCTTTAGTAGAATAATTAGTTTAGATAAAATAAATAAACAAACCCCCTTTAGTTTAAAAATTACTACCGATAGTCTTGTTATTTGTGATCTTCTTGTCTCTGTGGTTCGACCCTTGCTTCCCAAGCTATTATGCAATAGTCTTGTCCACTTGCAAAGAATAATTAAAATAAGACACGATCAGTAATGCATCCGCCAGCAACTCACGACGAGATGCTTGCTCGAACTCAGTTATTCAGCTCGACGGAAGTCAACCGAAAAGGGAAGGGAAAAGACAAAGCCAAAAGTAGCTCAGCAACAACTACAACTCCCAGCTCAGGAAACAACAATAATTTTCAAAGAGATCGAAACAGGACTTCTGATTCGACTCAACGATTTAGAGAGCAGCATTTTACTCCCTTGAATACTTCGAGGGAGGAAATTATGATGCAGATCCAGAATGATCTTCCTGCTCCCTACCCCATGAATACGGACACAGCTCAATATTGAGACAACACAAAATTTTGTTCTTATCACAATGATGTAGGGCATGTCACTGAGGAGTGTTTTATCCTAAAGAAGGAAATACAATGATTGATTAATCAAGGACGACTTGATAGATTCAAACAGGGTAATAACAACAATGGAAATAATCGTCGTGATCCTCCTGCTCAGGGAGGAAATGCCCCTCAAATACACGGAGTTGTCAACATGATTCTCGCGAAGGAGCCTACATCGACTCAACTCGGAAAACACATTTACTCGCTTTTAAATATGATGAGCATGCCACCAGTAACACGGCTAGGCGAGCAGACTATTCACTTCACTCGTAGTGAATTAGCAAGCACAGGTTTAGCCTCCGAGCAGCCTTTGGTTGTATCAGCTTTGATCAACAATTCACAACTGCATCGAGTGTTAGTTTATACAGGAGCATGCCGGGATGTGTTATACTATAATTGTTGCAAAGAGATCGGTCTCACCGATGCTCGTTTGAAGCCTTACTTGGGAACGCTGGAAGGATTCATAAATCACAAGGACGGAGTTAAAGACACGGTCGACTTGGACGTTTATATTGGTGATGGAGAGCACACCTCATCGATCTAAAATCATCGTATAATGTCATCCTGGGCATTCCCTCCATGGCTCGCTTCCAGAATGATTGCCTCAATACCTCACCAGCAAGGAAAACTTTATTCTAACAGTGGGGTTGGGATACTTCACAGCCAACCACGAGCAATGTGGGAGTATGCTCGGGACATACAAAAAATGAAACAAAAAATTACTATCTCTACTCCCAACGAATAAATCACTATTTCGGAGAAGGAAAAGTCCTATCAAACCAAGGGCCCTGTTAGTATAACAGTAATTACAGAGGGGGCGTGCTCGCAACCACAAAATATGGAGATCGATGAGATTGGTGGCGAGCAAGAAAAGACAGTTGAAAAGACGCCAAGGCCTACTCGGAAAAGGCTGGCTGGTGACGAGAAGATCGAAATGGACACGCTGCAGGTTCGTGAGGAGCCATAATTTCGAGCTGAAGATGAGCTCAAAGAAACCGTCATCAATCCTGCTCATCTAGAGCAAAAAATCAGAATGGGACCTCACTGTCCCCAGAGGAGCGGACACGATTGATCGAGCAATTAAAAAAGAGTCTCGATGTGTTCGCCTGGACTATGGAAGACATGAGGGGTGTAAGCGAGGAGGTGGCCCTTCATCGGTTAAGTGTAGATCCCTCCTATGGACCAATTCAACAACGCCCTTAGTAATTCTCCTCTGAGAAAAATGAGGCAATTAAAGAGGAGGTAGAGAAGCTGCTAAAAGCAGACATCATCGAAGAAATCCATTACCCATCTTGGTTGGCAAATGTGGTAATGGTGAAGAAGACCGATGACAAGTGGAGGATGTGTGTTGATTTTACAGATCTCAATAAAACCTGCCCCAAGGATAGCTACCCTCTTCCTCACATTGACAGGTTGGTTGAGGCTATCGCTGGATTCGAGATGCTCACTTTCTTGGATGCGTACTTGGGGTATCATCAAGTGAAAATGTGCCAGCAAGACAAAGCTTTGACCGCATTCCGAGTAGGTGGTGGTCTTTATTGCTATAAAATGATGCCCTTCAGGCTGAAGAATACTGGGGCTACTTATCAGCGTATGGTGAATAAAGTTTTTGGCCGACAAATTGGCGAAACATGGAGGCATACATTGATGATATGGTCATCAAAACGAAGGGGAGAGACCATAGCAAAGACCTGGAGGAAACTTTCGCTAATCTGCGAAAGCATAACATGAAGTTGAACCCAAGCAAAATGTGTGTTTGGAGTCCGGGCTAGAAAATTCTTAGGCTTCATGGTTAATCAAAGGGGGATTGATGCCAACCTGAAAAAGATTCAGGCCCTACTCAACATGAAGCAACTCAGGTACATCAAGAACATACAATGCTTGAATGGAACCATCATTGCTCTTGGCCGCTTCATCTTCCGCTCAGCTGAGCGATGTCTGCCTTTCTTCAAAGTTCTCCGCGGCAACAAAAGCTTTAAGTGGAACGAAATGCGTTGAAACCTTCAAGCAACTTAAGAAATACCTCGGCAAGCCACCTCTGATGAGCAGCCCTAGAACTGGCGAAAACCTATATTTGTATTTGGCTGCCACAGACCAGGGTGTGGCCATTGTTTTGGTTAGGGAGGAATCCAACATTCAAAAACATGTGTATTATGTGTCTAAGGCTCACACTCCAGTGGAGAGTCGTTATTTCAATATAGAAAAGTTGGCTTATTCTCTTGTCATTGTTTCTCGGAAACTACGAGCCTACTTTTCGTACATGCTATAACTGTCTACACTGATTCACCATTAAGAAAAAAATTGCACAAACCCGATTTTTCAGGTTGAATACTCGGCTGGTCCATCAAGCTCATAGAATTTCATATAGACTATCAGCCAAGACGGCTATTAAAGCACATGCATTGGCAGACTTCCAGGTAGAGACAAGTTTCTCCAACCACGAGGAAGAGCTCGTCCCAACCCTAATCTTACCTATCGAACAAGAAAAGACAATTAAGATCAAGCCAACACACTGTTGGGAATTATTTGTGGACGGTGCAGTGAGCAAAGCAGGATGTGAGGCAGACATCTTACTAGTTACACCCGACCAGGTAGATGAGTTCGAAATGGCTCTTCGATTTAAGTTTGCAGCCTCTAATAATCAAGCAGAGTATGAAGCCATGATCGCAGGACTTGAACTGGATTCACATTTAGTCGTGAATCAAGTACATGGGGAGTATGCCGTTCATAATCCTGCCTTAGTCAAATACTGTGAATTAGTCAAAGGAATTTTGAGAATTTTCAATTTCTGGGAAATCATTCGGATTGATCGATCAGACAACATGAGAGCAGACTACCTCTCCAAGATAGTAGAAGATGAATGTTCAATGTTAAGACCGTCGGTTATGATTGAATACCGGGAAGCACCTTCCATTGACAAAGAAGTGATAATGGACATCGAACCAACGAGCATATAATGGATTGATGAATGCAAGGATTTTATCGAGCAGGGTATCTTGCCAGAAGATAAAAACCGAGCAAGAGTCGTTTGAAACCAGGTTTGTAGATACTCGGTGGTCGGAGGAGTGCTGTACAAACGATCAAAAGTGAGGCCGATGCTTCGTTGTGTTCGACCATAAATGACCCAAGAGCTTTTATATGAGGTTCATCAAGGGGAATGCGGGGGTCACCCAGGTGCCCTAACTTTGGCACAGAAGAATTTGTTCGCGTGATACTATTGGATCACACTGAGGAGAGATGCAGCCTTGTATGTACAGAAATGCGACCAGTGTCAAATATTTGCAGATATACCCAGATTGCCGTCAACCGAACAAACGCCAGTAGTTGCAACCCGGTCATTCGACATGTGGGGGATAGACCTGATCAGACCTTTTCCTCTGGCATGATCTCAGTTCAAGTATGCAGTAGTGACAATTGATTATTTCACCAAATGGATTGAAGCAAAACCATTGGCCACCATCATTGAAAATAACATCATCAACTTTGTGCATGACCACATCTGGTGTCGTTTTGGGTTACCCAGAGCTATTGTTTCCAATCATGGCACACATTTCTTTAACAAATTCACGGTAGAATGTACCATGATGTATGTTAAGCACTGACAATCTTTAGTTGCATATCCGCAAGGAAATGGACAAACTGAAGCTGCGAACAAACAAATCCTTTACGCTTTAAAACGACATCTGGACGATCGAGCAAGGAAATGGGCGGATGAGCTGCCAGCCGTTTTATGGTCGATCAGGACAACAGTAAAGGCCTCAACAGACGAAACACCTTTTGATCTCACATATGGATCAGAGGATGTAATCCCCATAGAAATAGCTTTTCCCAGTTACAGAGTGGCCCACTATAACGAGCAAGATAATCAAATTACCCGAGCAATCAACCTGGACCTGCTCGAAGAGCGCAGACTCTAAGCTCGCATTAGAATGGTTAATTACAAACAGAAAGCTAAGGCTCATCACGACATGAAGGTTCGAGGAAGAGCATTTCAAATCGGGGATTGGGTCCTCATGAAAATTGAAGTCACAGGGCAGCGACCAAAGCGAGGAAAATTGTCTCCTAACTGGGAAGGGCCATTTAAGGTTACATGAATCATTAGAGAGGGCACTTACACCTTGCAAAATCAAGAGGGCAAAGATTTGAAGCATCCCTGGCATGCTGATCTTCTGCAAAAATATTACCATTAATTTGGCAGCCACTTTTTTTCTTTTGTATTACATTGAAGGATTTTTTATAAAAAGTTTCTTGAAAGTTGTTTATCATATTGGTTGTTTTGGAAAATTACTTTGTTGTTTGACAAGTTTTGGGCCCTGCCTCGTAAAAGGAAAATATTCTCGAACAAATATAAACACAATTTTGCCTGATAAATCGAGAAAAGTGGGGCCCTGCCCGGTTTGTATTTTATGTTTGAATGCCTCAATGTGAGAAGGGGAACAACCCACTGCCCGATATTATTTGACGGTTTTGTTCGCCATGGCAACAAAAAGGGAGAAAAGTCTCGTTCAAATAAATATGAAACATGAATAATAAGCTATTAATGGTTTAATAAACCAAGGGCCATGCCCAGTTAAAGTGGCCAAACAATTCTGCCCGATAAATCGAGCAGTAGACAATTATTTGGATGCCTGCCAAATTAGCAGAAGAGGCCATTCCCAACATCATTTTTATTTTACAAGGCATTGTATCAGAAAAACAAACAATCAAGCTCAAATATAAAAGAAAAGGTGTTTTTTCATTTCAAAATGATTAAATCGAACAGCTGGCAATAGGCAATCAAGAAACAGACAATCGAACACAAGTATGGTAGAGCAATTGTTTTTCATTCATTATAATGGGAACGATTACATTCATGGAGAAAAAAAAACTATTACAAGTTATTAATTTCCTCCTTGCTCAGTGGTTCTTCCCGGTGTTTCAAGCTCGGCAAAGATTCTATCCATTTCATATTGCAAGTTGGGAGGAAGAGGAGGAGGAGGAGGAAGTTGAATCATTCCTTGTCCAGGAGGAGGAGGCATGTTTGTTTCCGAGCCAGCAGGGAGAGCAGGCTGATTGTCAACATATATAATAACCGGACCGACAGGCTGGGGAGCAGGATCGTCATCTTCGTCCTCATTGGCCTCACGCTAAAAAATAACGTTCATCTGGTCAACCACGTAATTGGCCAACGGAGTTGGAGGAATTCATTCCGGCTTGTCGGCTTCCTGATCATGGTTTGCTATGATCCCCAATTCATCTTCATTGAAGGGGACCAGAACATGGCTCTTCCGAGCCTCAGCACACCAAGGCGAAATAGCTCCCCACTGCGGCATCATTTTAGGCGTTATGCTTGGAAACCCGCTGCTCGCCAACATACGAAGAACATGGTTACACCCTTGTGAATAATAGGGGAGCAACTTCGCATCCACGAGCTACTCAAACTCGGCTGACTACTTAAAATCCTCAACAACAGCAGTTTTGGCAACAACAACTTCCTTTGCAAGCCTTGCCTGCCAAGACCTCTCCTTCTGCTCAGCCACAACCTGAGTATCCTCAGCTTTCTTCCTCTCCTCGCTCAAGGTCTTCTGAGCAGCCACCTCCCCATTCTAGGCAAACTCAACATCGGCCTTCAGGCGGATAATTTCTTCTTCAAGCTTGGTTAGCTCGGCAACCTTTGCAAAGAGTTCTTTGTCCTTGGCCAGAAAATACTCCTTGTATAAATGAGTAGCCTCATCAGACTTTTTCTTCTTCTCAAACAAGGCCCCGGCCTTATCTTTATACTCATTTGCACGTTTGTGCAGAAGAGTGACCTTTAAGGTGAACTGAAACCACAACACACAAATAAACAAGCATTACATAAATCAATATCAATTATGCTTATGAAGCAAGCAACATAACATACCTCCCTGACCAGCAAGCCAACTTCACCGAGTAAAACGCGGTTCGGAGTGTCGGCATCGCGACGAAGAACGTCGGACTGAACAACCCTCTTCAAAATCCTATGCTCGCACACAGCAGTCATACTTCCCCGATCATGAAGATTGATTTCTTCAGAGGGGGAATGGCAGCGACCTCCTTGACCAGTGCCCTTACCCCTTCTTGGGATACGGGCATCACAAAGTTGGCCCTTAACCAACTGGGTGTACCAATCCGTAGAGGTTTTTCGTGTCGAGGAGGGGGAGGTGGCAGTCCCATGAACGGGGGAGTCAAAACAATGGGAGAAGGCAAGGGACCAGATCCCCCTTGAATTGTTTCTTGGGGTGCCTCCTCACTTGTCTGTAATCGGGTGCTTCGACTTCCCGCTCGGGCATCCGACACAGCTGGTCTTTTCTGAGATGCATGCTTGGTGGTTGGCGCTGTAACGAGGGGAGATTTCGGCTCAAAGGATGAGCCAGGTTCCTGGGATGATTTCCTGCTCTTTTCAATAAAAAGAGCCTTGGGCAGGGAAGCAGATGAAGGCTGCTCGTGGCCTACAAGCTCAGCATGGCAAGCTACGAATCTCGCCTTGAAATCAGTCTTGCGTTGCCTCAGTATATCCTTCACCACTGTCAGAAACAAGAGAAAATGAATTAGAAAGCAAGAGAATATATTTTCTCAAAAAAAAAAACATGTACCTGCATCATTAAAGTTGAGACGGGGGTACATTCTCCCGCATGACCGCATAATTCGCATTCATCGGGGAACTTGTTGTCATGACAAGTCCCCCAAAAAGGATGGGCAGGTTCAGGGGCAATGGCAATCAAAGGCTCCACACCCTCCACGGGAGCAGGATACATCCCGGCTAGACGCAAGACTCTTAAATCCTACATGATTGATTTCCAATCAATCAACCATTGTTGACCCTGCTCGGTCACCCCCAGCGAGTCTCTCAATATTGCCATACACATATCCTCTCCGGTGAAGGTGGCATGTCAGTCATAGGTTGGAAGCTTCATTTGATAAGGGGTCGGGGCGAATGGCCATCCAACACGGGACTCCACAACGATAATCCTCTTATCCCACTTATCAACCTTGTAGGGAAACTCAATAAACAACTTCAAAGCCCCAGCCTTCGAGCGACCAGTAATCCTCCCCGATCTATTGTCCTTGGTGAATTAGAAAAGTTTGTGGAGTATGGTCATTTCTGGTTCAAATCCGACCAGCCGGTAGGTCGCGCTGAAGGCGATCAAGATTAACAATGTGGTGAGTTGGAGGTCACACGAAACAACATTGGTCTCCCTCAAGAACTCGATATTGAAAGGGTCCAATGGAAAACACATCCCAACATGGAAGAAGTCATAGAAAAAGACTATTCTTCTTCGTCTTGCTTCTCATCTGAGTAAGAGTTATCTCAGACTCACAGGGAACTCCTCGATGAACCTCCTCTGAAATCCCAATCGAGTTGAACCAATATCTGACCTATACCACTGAGTCAATTGATTCCCAGTGAGCAAGCGAGCTCAGGTTATAGTAATCTTCGTTACGATGTCTCCATCCTACTCGAGGTCGCCCAGCCAACTCCTCATCGCTAGGGATCCCACTTGAGCTCGCCTCATCCACCTCATCCTGATCGGTGGTTACTTCATTCACAACCCTCTCAGTAGAAACTCGGCTATTCGCTTCCTGGGTATTCCTTCCCTCAGAAACATGTACATCAGATCCAGTCCACTCAAAATCTATTGGTGCATTGTTTTCTTGAGGACCATGATCGTAATCATATGCTTCTCGCTCATGATCAGAGCCGTCATCAAACAGTCGAAGGGGGGAAGACATCCTACAAGAGATCGAGGAATATCTTGATTAAAGCTCCACAAAAACTTATGATTCCTTGAAGATTTCTCCTCGATCTCCCTATAAATTACCTAGATCTAGAGGCAGAACCCTAAAAATCTACCCAGAAAAGATGAACGTGAAGAACATTGTTGGAATATGCTTCTTGATAATTAACTTATCACCTTGCATATTATATATATGTTGATTTTCTTGTTCCCATTACAGTGAATCATCACTAGTGGCTAAAAGGTCTGCGTACTGGTTAGCATGGCAACTCATGTGACATCACATAGGTCTTAGATTAGGTGCGACCTGATCGAGTCCTACCTTCCTACATGATGATCAAACAGACCAGTACTTCATATGCACTAGCACCAGCAGACTTGCGGTAGCGTCAAAAGTCTTCAGCAGACTCGTCACCAGCAGACATGTCATAAGCAGAACAGAACATCTTGAAGACTCACCACCGGCAGACATGCTACGATTTGATTGTTTACACCAGCAGACATCAGTTCTCTTAAAACAAAAGACTTACGCGTCTGGTCCAAACATCCTATCGGCAGACCTGATTCTGCACGCGCAACAGAGAGACAAGTCCACAATAGTTCAAGTCAAGACAAATATGGCCAAGCTTCATAAAACCTGACATAGTTAAAGCTACAAGACTTTCTCTCACTCACGTGGTCTGATAAAATCAAAAGAATCCACTTTATTGAACAAACTACCTGACAGTGCATCAGACATCAGACTTACTTTTCAGAGACTTATCAATACAGTCTGACAGGTAACAGTTCCAAGATCCACAGGACAAAATATTTACCCAACAATCAAAGATCTTGTGGACAATATCTCTATCTGATAGACTTCAACAACCATATCTCTAAATGGATAGAAACATCAATCTTCATCTCTCAATGATCACATTGACTCCAGTCTATATAAGAAATATTTTCTCTTCCCCAAATACAGATACACAGAGCAAAGTCAAAAACTAAGACTCCTGCTACAAGAGCTTCAAAGAAACAGAGAGATCTACAACGAGATCGTCTTCACCAACGCATCTCAGATCTCTACAGAAGACTGCAGTAAACTCATCCAGACCTTAGCAAAACACTCTTAGTGGATTGCTAGGGAGAAAACCTTGGAGAAGAAAAGAGAGAGAGATCATAAACTTCAAAAGACAGAGATCAACGTCTTGATCAAGAACTCAGTTCTTGATTTGAGTTATTCACCCTTCTTCAAAGAATTTAGCCTTTAGCTAAGCTTCAGGACTCCATTCCTAATGCTAAAGGTCAAGCTCTTGGATCGATCTGAAGATTGATTTTAGATAATGCCCAAAGAAGATGAAGAGCTGTCTGTAGATATTGCATTCATATCTTCAGATTTGTATTCACATACAAATGTTGTCGATTGTGGAATAATCACTCATCATGGAAGGCCGAGTGCTTTGCACTCAATCGTTCAAATAATTTTTATCTGAACGACCTTGAAAATTCTTTTCTCATATTAGTTTCTCGTTCTGGTCTCCTATTGCCCTCTTTACTTAAGAATTTGTTAACAAATAATTAAGTAAAGATTAAGACTTGAAAGGACGAGGACAGAAACTTTACATAGAGTATATAGGCTGATGTAATCTGTAATTTATCTTTGAATAAATTTAGATGTTCTTTCAAATAATTTATCTTTCAGTCTTTACCTCTCTATGAGCTTTTATAAATTGATTTGTCATTTGAAAATATATTCTCTAATGATTTCCTAAAATCTGCATTTGAAGAAGTATTAAGTGTGCTATTGTTCTGATCATATATTCATGTACAACCACTTAAGACTTCTCTAAATCTAAGCCTTTCTATTTCCATTGCTTAAACTCTTTCAAACAGGCTTTTGATTTAACAAGCAGTTTACCGACAAAGTTGAAATCTCTGCTTAGAGCAAGTCTGCCGTTAGCCTCTACCAGCAGACATGCTCAGACACGTTAAACTGCCTATGCCATTAAACCTACGCTTTAAATGTATTTAGAAGAAAAGTTTTTAAATGGCATCATAGGCTATTCACCCCCCCCTCTAGCCTATTTGAGCATAATTGTGGACCAACAAACATGCATACAAAGGAAAAACCCAGAAATTTAGAAATATTTAGGGAAAATACAGGAAAAAGGAAAATTAGAGCATAAGAGGAACACTTACTTGTGCGTTGAACACGAACTAGTTTGCATGAGGGAGAGATTTGGTAATGGTCTAGTTTGCAGAAGAAGAATTTGCAGAAAATTCACTAGAGAGGGCGTTAGTAGTTGCAGAGAGAAGTTGGAAATGTAGGTTCGGTAAAAAGAAGAAAGAATTAGTTTTCACCCTTTTATAGGGGGAAACCCGGAGAAAGGCGCCCAAAAAACCGGCCCAAAATTTTGAAATCCCATATTTTTGACGGCTGCGATACACCCGATCAAACCCACCATCAATGCACGCCTCGAAAAGACGCGATTCATCATGACATCTCATAGCCGACGTCAGTCTACAAGGCCTCTCTAGCTTCCTACAAACAAGCGGCACAACACACCAACCGTCATCAACAAAGTAGCTCCCTTCACTTCTGTCAACAAAAATAAACAAGTGTTCTATTCCATAACTCAAGCTACAACAAAAATACAAACATGCTCCTTGCACCAAGCATAAATACTCGGCGAACAATAAGCAGGGGGCCACTGAAGAGCTCGAACCAAATCCTGGTCACGAGTTGGGCACATGTCCTCTCATGTGATAAGCACGTAGAGGGTAGAGACCAAGAATGAGGTCACCCGAGCAGGATTAGCCGGGTTAAACAATCTACATATCTCCCGAGCAGGAATCTTCCTACCGATCGAACATAGCAGGGAGCAAGGCTGCTCGAATAAACCAAATATTCATTCCAAGCTTAACTGTCAGATAATTCTCGAGCCCGAGATTTAAGCCATGACTCCGTCAGATTCGCGGTCAACCCGCATTTATGGTCATAAAGGCCTATGATCTCTCCATAGTAATGACTCAGCCCGGATTTCACTCCCAAAAAGGCTATATATACCTTACAATGCTTCATTTCAAGGGTATGCTCACTTTATACACCCAAACTCTATCAATTTGCTTTCTCTAAGCTTAATACTTACTCTCACACCTAAGGGGTTTCGCGAGGCCTTGCCTTGCATTCCTTCTAAGGTTTTCTTCTTTTGATAGGGTTTTCACAGGATCATACCTTCACATAAGCTCAAATATCCTACACACTGCAAAGAACGGCCCAAGACCAAATTGTGTATCATCAAAGGCGAATTACATAAAAATTGACAATTGTATTCTTTCGAATTACTCTCAACCGTGCCTAGATTAATTCAAATTCGATGTCTCGCTCAATGAATTAAACTAAACCCATTATGTCCTACAATTCTATTAGCCTCTAGAAATTCAATTAATTGTCGTTCTCAAGGATTTCTAGTTCGATTTTAGAGTTCTGTTACCTACGTTTCTCCTTTAAGTCCTTCACTTCAGTAACTAAGATTATTCCATAAGTGTAGTAGTGTCACCTTTCGGTCCCTTGCTACTACATTTTTATACAATTATAAACAAAACTAAAATCGAATCAAAACGGGTGACATTCAAATAAACGGAAAGATAGAAACTTTATATAAAAATCCATTACGGGCTACACATAATCCTAGAATTAGAAAACTACTCACACATAATTAAAGGTACTAGCACAAACATTTTAAGAATAACCATGGATAAAAATAAAAGTAAAGAGAAGGGAAGAAGAAGATGAATTCACGAGGTAAAGTCATCAAACAAAACTACTTCAAAATGTTTATCTAACCATTTGAGAGGAGAAATAGAAATAAAATTCCATTTTTCTAAGGTGGGGAAGAATGATATATATATATATATATATATATATATATATATATATATATATATATATATATATATATATATATATATATATATATACACACACACACACACACCTTTTCTTCTCCCCTTGTCTCACGAAGAGACATTCAAAATAAATGAGAATAAAGAAAAAGTTAATGAGAAGTTAATGAGAAGTAAATTGGAGACTAAAGGCTCCCAAATCTCTCTTTAGATGTCATTTAGTCTAGATGAATAAAAATGTCAAAGCTGGAAAAAGTTGGAAGTGACTCTTGAGCAACCCCGATTGAAGGTTGCGAAATATTTCGCACCTAGGGTGCTATTGCTGCTGGAAATCTTTAACTTTAATACTTGACATCAACTTTCCAACCACAAAAATAACCGCAGTCTGCCCACGAAAAATGCTAGAAACTCAACTCCTTTTTTAATCTTTAATTCCACAATAAATTTTGTCTTTAATTCAACAATAAAGCTTGACTTTAATTGAAAATACTCCAAAACTGTACAATTAAGACAAATAAAGGTAAGGGAGCCAAAACAATTAAATTTGTCATGATAAATGCAATATTGATTAGAAAAAATAAGCCCAAAACATCCAAAAATATAGACAATATGCACATTTATCACTTATATGCGGACCCCTATTCACGGAGATGATAGGAGGAGTCCAGACCTTACCAATGATGACGATATTTCATTTGAGCCTCCTTATAATGCTCCATTGAAGGGAAGAGGGCATTCACCTATTACGTGAGAGGATGAGGAGATAGAAGTTGATACGAATAATCTAAGGATTGGTTTCACACGAGAAGACACGTCAAAGAGAGGAAAAAGGTGGGGCACTTGGTGGTCATTATGGCCTGTTTTGTGGGGATTGTGGTTACATAAAATACAAGGGAATTGGGTGGCAGTTGGGCTTCATGGAAGTGGTATGGGCTGGGAGTATGCTACAAGGAAGGCAGTCGGGTGGTGGGCTGAATTGGTGGACGATTTGGCACAGCTCAGCAAGGGAGTTAAAGGTAATTCGACATTTGAGAAACAAGGCTACAAAAGGGGCACGATAGTCAACATTAGCGCTAATTGGTCTGTCACTCATTGGCTCAAGAAAGGAAGGTGCAATGCAAGGAGGGACAAAGGGGTGGAGGCCGAATCAGGGTTGCAAAGAGGCGGCTTCTTTAATCCAAAAGATTGAAGGATTCGCTTAAAATTAGGAATTAATTTATTGTTTCAAGTTGTTTCTTTTTCTTTTAATTAAAATTGTAATCCCTTAAGGATTAGGATTTCCTTTCAAGAGTTCTTTAAGAATTAGAATTTGTTTGTAAGTATAAATAGGTTTACTTTCATTATTATTTTGTGTGTTGAATTTTGAGAAAAAAGTAATAGAAAAAGAGCAAAGAAATTTGTTCGAACCACCGTGTATTTCTTTCTTAACGACTAGAAAGCAATTCACATGGGATCTTTTACGTTAGGTGAGTGAAGCCTAACCGGTGAACCCTCCATCTCTACCAATTCCGCGACTATCTTAATTCTATTGTTAATTTTCGTTTTTATTTAGTGCTGTTTTTAAAGGAATTCGGACAACTTGTTGTGTCCTCAAACAGTTCGGCCAAGTTGTCTAAATTGATAGGAATTTTTCGCATCAAGTGGTATAAGAGCTAGCTATTCGTGAATCCTTATTCGCGAAACAATCATTGCAAACCAAGAAGATGGAACACAACCACAAGAAAAAAATTATGAACCAATAAACAACCTACGGAGAGACCGAGAATTCCGAGAGTTACAACGCACGACGGAAGCTCTTCGACTAAGGATGCAAGCAATGCAAGCAATCCAGGTAAATCAACCATTCGATGATGAAGAAGAGGGAGGAGCTAGGGTTCGGCCTAGAAGGGAAAAGGATGATGATGACCGTGGGTTGAAGCTCGACGTTCCAAAATTTGAAGGATCCATAGATCCAGAAAAGTACTCGAATGGGTTTAAAGGGCAGAAAGAGTTTTCGAATACAAGGAGTATAGTGATCGTAAGAAGTTCAAGGTATCCATTCTTAAACTCACTAAGTATGCATCAATATGGTATGGGAACTTGAAGGCTTAAAGGAGGTGTGAAGGGAAGGAAAAGATTGAATCTTGGGACAAGCTAAAAAAATATTTAGAGCGTAGGTTTCTACCTAGTACTTATCTCCAATACAATTTTATGCTACTTCATTATCTTAAACAAGGGGAGTTGTCCATGGGAGAATACATTGAGGAGTTTGAAAAACTTTCTATTGTTTGTGATGTTCAAGAAAGGGTGGAACAAAAGATAGCTAGGTTTGTGAGTGAGCTTGAAATCGAGGTTACTAACATGGTGGATCTTCAACCGTGTTTCACCTTCAAGGAGATGAGTAAGTTGGCTATCAAGTGTGAGAGACAATTAAAAAAAAGAGCGTCTATGGTTATAGTTTCTAAAAGGGGGAATTTCAAGGCTGTCCTAAATATTTCAAACCCTAAAGTAGAGGACCGAGTAGACAAGAGCGACAAGTCGGTGGTGGAAGAGAAGGTAGAAGGAAAAAGACCCATGAGAGGTAGGGATTCCGTGAAGTGTTTCGAATGCCAAGGCTACAGACACTACCAGTCAGAATGTTCTATGAAAAGGGTGTTATCCTTGCACGAGATTCAAGAGATAGAAACTGATCTTGCATCACAAGATAACGAGGTTGAGAAAGAAAAGCTACACGTGGAAGAGTGTGAGGAGGTGCATGATAGCGCACTAGTTTTAAGCAGATTTTTGCATGCTAAACCTATTATTTTGGAGGAGGAAACTAGAAAGCATATTTTTCATTCAAAATGTCTTGTTCAAGGAAAGGTTTGTGACTTGGTTGTGGATGGTGGAAATTGTACGAACACGGTTTCAACCATTCTCATCGACAAACTCAAGGTACCTACTTTAGTTCATCCGCGCCCCTATCGATTACATTGGCTCGATAATAATTCCCAGGTCAAGGTAGACAAACAAGCATTAATCACTTTCTCAATGGGGAACTACGAAGATGAGATCTTGTGCGATGTGGTGCTTATGGGTGTATGCCACATTTTATTGAGGCATCCGTGGCAATTCGATCGTTATGTCATACTTGATGGGAGAGAAAACACATACACTCTCACAAAGAATGAAAGAAGATTCAAGATCAAGCCATCAACTCCGATACCAAAAGAAAACATCAAGGTAACCAGTTTGTTTGTAACAAGAGAGGATAGTGCTCGAGTTAAAGTTACATAGGATGAAGAAACCAAAGATGAGGTTGTTTCGACTCTAGAAGAACATCGTAAAGGGGGATTGAAGGTAAAGTGGGGAAGGTCCACAATGGTAAAACAACTACAACTTCACCAATGCTGAATTTCCCATATAAAGAGTTTGGACTGAACCCTAGACAACTTCGAATGTTATCAAAAAAAGATGCCAAGACATGGATCACGGTCTTGAATGTTATCATATCAAGCAAAGGAGAAACAAATGAGGCAGGTTTTGTGGACAAAAGGAAGCTGAAAAATGCAAAGGTGGCAGCACGTACACTTGTGTTCGAATTATTAGAAAAAGGAAGCAAGGAGGGTATGGGTATGATGAAAAAAGAGGTAGCGGGCAGATTCTTCAAACAAGGGCTGGCTGTGGTGGTAAAGGAGAAGCATGAGACTTCCAAGGCATGGATCGAATGGTATGGGAGGAAAGGGATACCCCAAGAATTGAGGTCAATTCTTCTTCACGAAGGGGAGTTTGATACGAATAATCTAAGGATTGGTTTCACACGAGAAGACACGTTAAAGAGAGGAAAAAGGTGGGGCACTTGGTGGTCATTATGGCCTGTTTTGTGGGGATTGTGGTTACATAAAATACAAGGGAATTGGGTGGCAGTTGGGCTGCATGGAAGTGGTACGGGCTGGGAGTATGCTATAAGGAAGGTAGTCAGGTGGTGGGCTGAATTGGTGGACAATTTAGCACGGCTCAGCAAGGGAGTTCAAGGCAGTTCGACATTTGGGAAATAAGGCTACAGAAGGGGCACGATAGTCAACATTAGCGCTAATTGGTTTGTCACTCATTGGCTCAAGAAAGGAAGGTGCAATGTAAGGAGGGACAAAGGGGTGGAGGCCGAATCGGGGTTGAAAAGAGGCGGCTTCTTCAATCCAAAGATTGAAGGATTCATTTAAAATTAGGAATTAATTTATTAATTTAAGTTGTTTATTTTTTAAAAATTAAAATTGTAATCCCTTAAGGATTAGGATTTCCTTTCAAGAGTTCTTTAAGAATTAGGATTAGTTTGTTAGTATAAATAGGTTTACTTCCATTGTTATTTTGTGTGTTGAATTTTGAGAAAAAGTAATAGAAAAAGAGCAAAGAAATTTGTTCGAACTACCGTGTATTTCTTTCTTAGCGGCTAGAAATCAATTCACAAAGGATTTTTATGTTAGGTGAGTGAAGCCTAACCAGTGAACCCTCCATCTCTACCCATTCTGGGACTATCTTAATTATATTGTTAATTTTTGTTTTTATTTGAGGCTGTTTTTAAAAGATTTCAGACAGCATGTTGTGTCCTCAAACAGTTCGGCCAAGTTGTCTAAATTAAAGGAAGTTTTCATATCAAAAGCCTCATTTAAACATGATAGGTGACGTGGGTGGCATAAGTGGTATGGGTGGTATGAGTGACATGGGTGGTGTGGGTGGTACGGGTGGTAGTTTGAGCATGGTACACGAGTGTGGGAAGGGTCCGAGGAATGCTGATGTATTTACTACACTACGACATAGACAACATTTAGTCGATAAAGACGATGAGGAGGAGTTGGGTGGAGGTCGACGACAGAGAGAGGGCCAAACACCTAGTAGAGGTAGAGACAGAGGCAAAGTAGGAGGTCGTGGTGATGGTGGTGATGATGACGATGACGATTCAGATGATGAAGTGGATGGGTATGGT
Organism: Codonopsis lanceolata; assembly: GCA_013146195.2. Taxonomy (NCBI): domain Eukaryota; kingdom Viridiplantae; phylum Streptophyta; class Magnoliopsida; order Asterales; family Campanulaceae; genus Codonopsis; species Codonopsis lanceolata. The sequence goes on from JABEVN020000041.1 coordinate 49,259, forward strand.
TGGATGTTGACGGAACCATATGGAGGTGGACCCGAGAACACAGAGTTACTTACTGGATTTTGTGGCCATTTTGCATCTGCAATATGGAATGGCGAGATAATTGTATTGACTCTATAGTATTGACTCAAATTTATTATATTGACTATGTAGTATTGTTTTAATATTGATGAAGGACTATTTCATTATGTTCAATAGGAGAGGCCATTATTGAGTTGTCATAGCTATGTGGACTGCCGAACAATGTTGCCTTGGAGTATACACAATATTCTCACTATTTAGTGGATTGCCTAGAGTAACTTAGGACACTTGAGGGACTGCATGTTCCAGAACCTGAACATGCCGTTGATATCAACCTTTGCGGTAAGAAGACAGTCGAAAACCAACAGTTTCCATTTACCGTTTGGGGAGATGACACTGACATTGCACGAAGTGCACTACAATTTACAGATCCCAATTGTAGGGAAACCTATATTTGCAAGTACCAAGTTAGCTCAGATCAAGTCGTCTCTAGCCATTTTCCTACGCATAGGTATTGCCAAGGTGTACAATGAGGTGAGTGAAAATGGTATTAGATTTTTGACATTGCAAGAATATTTGGGTGGCGAGAATATTGCAGCTCAACTGAGGACTATCAATTATTTATTGTGGTTGATGGGAACGACGTTGTTCATGGACAAGTCATCAAACCGCGTAAATGTTCACTTTTTACCGTATGTGATGGATATCCCTGATATTCCCAATCACGCTTGGGGTGCAGCGACTTTATCCTTTGTATACCGTCAACTTGGTATAACATCGAGGATTGGTTGTAGACAGATGGCTGGGTGCTTGTCTCTACTACATGTATAAAAATGAATACTTTGGATATTGTAAAGTTTAAATTATTTTCTTTGACGCTATTTTATTGTATGCTTGGATCTATGAATACTTTTCTCAATTCAGACCAAGTTGTTCAGCGACATGGACCCCTCAAGAGCCATACGCTAAGAGATGAGTCTCTTCTCTCGGTGGTAGAAGAAATGATCCCAAGACTTTGCTAGAGTATCGGAGAGTCTTCAATTGGATGACTGTTGATGCCATAAGTATTTATCATTTATAAATAATGTATCAAATAAAAGTAAACATGTTAAACTATTTATATTAATATTTGTTTTACTAGGTTATATGGACTCCTTTTACCCGTAGGTCATCACAAGAGGTACCGATCAGTTTATTCTTGGGCATAATTCATTTTCGTAAAATTACCGAGCCATACATGCCCGATCGCTTCTTAAGACAGTTTGGATATATCAAAACGATTCCCGAGCATATATTCCTGCCAATAAAGGCTTATAGAGGTCCGGAGACTTTGAAGTACATTTATGTCCACGATAAGATGCTTCCCAATTTCCAACAATGGGAGCATCATTCTATAAATCCCAAGAGGGCCGGATCGAGGGTAGCCAACATTCCGTTTGCCACCGTAGATGGTTACGAGCTTTGGTTTCGGGAGCGGACGCATTATCGTGTGACGCCGGTTGATGAGGATGATGATGATGAAACTGAGGTGATGGAGGATCATCGACCATCGTGGATCACCCGTGATCGCGGGCAGCCATCACAGAGGGGATCCCAAAGGCCATCTCATCCATCGAGAGCTACCATATATGCACGTAGATCGCTTGAGGATCGATTTGAGTCTATGCTTCCTCACCTCAGAGCACTCCATTATCCCAAGCGAGATGCACTTGTGGTCCAGGATACTTATATGAATACTGTTGACGAAATTGTTCGACATTTTGAGGATGTATTATGATATAATTTATGTTTGTGTGATGTACTTTATGATATTTATGTTTTGGTGATGTATTTTATTTGGACACCATGGTGATGTATTTTATTTGAACTCGGAGTGTGATGTATTTTATTTGGACACCATTGTTATATAATTTTATTTCGACTTTATGAGATGAATTTACAGTTAAACTTAGCAAAAATAACATTTAGCCCCTAAATTATTAACATATAACAATTATTGTTTCCGATGAACTTTGCAAAAAAAAAAAAAGTTAAGCCCTTAAACTATTAACAAATAACAATTATTGTTCCGATAAACTTTGCAAAAATAATAGTTAACCCTTTAAACTATTAACAAATAGCAATTATTGTTTGAACTTTGTAAAAATAACAGTTAACCCCCTAAACTCTTAACAAATAACAATTAACCCCACAAACCTTGCAAAAATAACAATTAACCCCTAAAAATATATTCTGACATATTTTCAAAATATTTACTAAACACTTGAAAATAAATCTTTTCATTTTCTAAAAATCATTTTCCAGAAATCATTTTACGTGAAACACATGGGTTTTCTTATTTGTTTGGGAGAAACCTAGTACAACCTTTTTTTCGCCCAATACAACCACCCCTCCGAAATGACTATTTTGCCCTTTTGGGTTTTAACCATGTTGATGCTTTTAAAAAAATCAATTTAATCCATTTTTATATTAAAAAAAATCAAACCAACTAAATTGTCAATCCATCTTTTTTAAAAAATTGTATAGAAGGAAAAAAAATATTTTTCTCTTTTCAAATTCAACCCTTTATTTTTGTTATAAATTGTATAAAATAATTTTTGTTTTCAAATGCAATATTGTCGCCTTTACGGGGAAACAATATCACTAGTGCACTTGGAATTTTTTTTATAAATTATATAAAATGAAAAAATAATAATATTTTTTGAAATACAATAGTATCGCTCCCCTTGGGGTAATACTAGTGAATCTTATTTTTTTTTTAATAAATTGTATAAAACCAAAAAGAAAAAAAATAATTTTTTTGAATACACTAGTGTGGCTCATACGTGAAAACACCAATTAAGTGTTGTCCCGTAGAGGCGACACTAGTGCATTTCATTTTTTATAAATTGTATAAAAGCAAATTTTTTTTTCGTTTTATACAATCTTTTTTGGCTTTATACAATTTATATAAAAAATGAAATATACTAGTGTTGCCCGCACAATTTATATAAAAAATTAAAATGGTTGATGATTTACTTTTTTATTTAAAAAGATCATTTTCTTTTTGGTTTTATAAAAAAAAGATTTTTTAAAAAAGGGTGATGGGTTGATGGGCATAATGGTCATTTGCAAGTAGGGGTGGGGTGGGGGTGTGTTGTAGGAAGTAATTTCCCGTGTGAATGTGTGATGTAGAATACCGAAAATTAATTATTATTTGGAATTTTGGATGTAAGGGAGGCGACGGTGGCTCTGGGAATTAACACTTTACAGTATCATCATCTCTCTTCTCACCTCTCTCTCTCTCTCTCTCTCCCCCCCCTCCGTCAACACGCAGACGCAGGGAACATTTGATTTCCGTATATATCTCTCTAAATTATCCATTCTGCCGTCGTTCTAATTTGGTATAATACTAATTTAGTATACATTTTGATTGATCGAGAGAGTATCCCCTCTTCTACGGAGAACTATTTACTGCGACTTTAAAATTGAATAATCTCCTCCATTTATCGTTTCTAGCTCTTTGTGGATCCCCCAAGAGGGTCAGGCCAGGCATCGATTGAGATTCTTAATGGCGATGGATCTAAACCTGAAATTAGCTCTTTGGTTATGACTATTTTTGAGGGTTTTTCGTGAATGAGAAATGGGATTGCAATCTTCTGGTGAATTCATTGAATACGCTGGAAGGTTAATGCATCCGATGTTTGGGCAACAATCCTAACACTGAATTCGGGGTGTTTTTTTTCCTTCGTTTTCTTCTTGTGAGCTTCTATATTTAACATAAACATAGCTGTAGAGGAGGTGTGGTGGGGTTGTGAGAGGACTCATGGATGAGGTCAATACTGGAAAGGAAGGCGAATCTCAGCCTATGGAATTTTCAGTAGTCGATAGGTCATCAATATCATCATCATCATCATCATCAGCAGCAGCAGCAGTCGTGGATGTATCATGGCGTCCGTCCCAGCTTGCTTTCTGTCCTTATTCCTCTTGTCTTGGTACCGATAAAAAGACTCCAGCTTTGAGCGTTGTTGTCAGAAAACCTGTAAGTGCTTTCTGTCTAACTTATTTTCTTCCTCTGACTTTTTCTAATTGATTGCTTGTGAAAGTAGAACTTATTTTTCATTTGACTACACACTGAAAGCGTTTCTATTCATTTATTCATCCCTGAACTGTTTGTGTTTTGAAAAGTATATGCAAGAAGTTTATAAGAAATTGTTCACACCAGATGCTATTCTGGGACAGTACCTCTTATGAGAGACATACGAGTAATGCCTGAGGTCTTGAATCTGAATTGTGTAATTTGCTTAATAGTAGCGACTCTTTCTCAAAATAAGACACATATGATAAACTTTCTTTTATTTGAAGGTGATGAATAACCAAGAGGTCCAAGAGTAAGGATTGTTAACCCTTGAGTCTTTACTCTTGTGTTCTTACTTTAAAGAAACTTTTTTTTTTGATAAGTAAAATTAATATTAATCTCAACGCCTAAAAAGGAGGCGCATCCATGTACAAAGGGAGTATACAAGACCAAAAATAAAATCTATATACTATCCGTAATATTAAACAAAAAATCTCCTGCATCCGACCCTGTGACATATCATTCCAGAATTGTACAGACCGATACACCTCCCTCTTCGGCCGGTCTACATTCGACTCTTCGTTCTAAAAAAATCTTCTATTCCTCTCTTTCCATATATTCCACCAAATCGCGAAAGGAATAGAACCCCACATGTTGTCTTTCCTTTTTGGGTTGAAGAAGGTCCACCCACAAAGAAGCTACACGACTTATCTAGGCATAACCTAAGAAATTCCACAAAAGGAGGAAGAAAGAATTCCACAACTCACTAACAACTGGAAAGTGCAAAAGCAAATGATTAACAGTTTCCTCCTCCTCCTCTCTGCACACTAAACACCAATTGACATAAATCCTCCCTCTAGCTCTCAAGTTGCCCCCCTGTCAAAATAGCGTCCCGAGAAGCTTCCCAAACAAAAAAGCCACCCTTCTTGGAGCCTGTCTTCCATATTGCCTTCCAAGGAAAGCGGCTTTTATCCTCCATCCATAAACAAGAGTATAAGGACTTCACCGAGAAGATCTTCCTTCTAGAACCATCCCACAATCTCCAAGTCATGTAAGTTCCTACGAAACATAGGGCTCCAAACATCTCTCCCGTCCAAATACGCCATTACAGAATTAACCATCTCATCTTGATTGGCAGCAAAATTGAAAAAATTGGCGAACTCCTGCTGAAAGGGAAACTCTCCGCACCATTTATCCCTCCAAAAACTCACCTTATCTCCTCCACTAATATCGAAGGACACAAGACTCTCAAAGAAGTCTCTACCTTTCAAGATACCATTCCAAACACTCGACTCATGGGAGTAAGACACTACCTTTGGAAACCGGTTATGGCCCCCTATCGCATATGTACCCTACACCACTTTTTTTCACAAAGCTCCTCTATCCTCCATAAATGCCTTAATATTTTTAACCCCCAATCCTCCATTTCGCACACTAGTGCAAACAGCATCCCAATTAACCAAATGATACTTCCTCTCCTCCATACCTCCTTCCCACAGAAAATCCCTCTCCACTTTCTCGAGCCTTTTCACCACCGAAACAGGAACCACAAAAAGAGAAAGCATATGTGTGGGCAAGTTAGATAAAATACTCTTGATCAAAGTCAAGCGACCTCCCTTAGTCAAATATGATAGATTCTCACTGGTCATAGAACCATTGCTAGCGAGAAGCTACTCATGATCTTGCGATTGTGATACTTGATTCAATGATCAGAATGTTGATTAGGAAGGGCCCAATTGGGAATGGTGGTTATGGAGTTTCGAAGTGGGTTAGCGGGGAAGGTCTTATCTTCATTTTTAGCCCCTTAAATAAGAACAAAAAAAAAATTCCTTCGGGGATTTAGTGGATAGTTTCAGTATGTTGTAGATAGTGTTGTATACGACTAGTGTGCATGGTTGCGTCTCCGTTTAGGCGCTTTGATTTATATATTTATTACTTATAAAAAAATAAGAAAAATATATATTAGACCACCATCAGGATCATGATTAATTGCAAAATGACTAAAAAATTTCCCCCTAAAAACATGTTAATGCTTAAATCCTCAATTTGTTACAATAGATCCTCCCATCGATAAAAAATGGAATATTAGACCTCAAATTACTGAAATTGAGACTTGGGACCCCAAATTGCGTGCCCACAGAAACATTAGACCCCATAATGCAATTTACTCAAAAAAGAGCCTAATAAAAGTTCTCATATTTCTCATTCTTGTTGAATTTCCTTTGTCTATGATGCTGTAGGCATTTAGCACTATAAGAATTATGGAGGTGGGATCCAAAATATCAAATGTGGTGATAGGTTATCAAAATGACAATCAAAGTTTGGATGATACTAACCAGTGTGGTGTTTTTGCTAACTTAATACAAAGGAATTAGTTTAAAGTATTTGAGGTGTTTTTAAAGGCATTTAGCATAATAAGAATTATGGAGGTGGGATTCAAAATATCAAATGTGGTGATAGGTTATCAAAATGACAATCAAAGTTTGGATGATACTAACCAGTGTGGTATAACTTACCAAAAAAAAACCAGTGTGGTATTTTTGCTAACTTAATACAAAGGAATTAGTTTAAAGTATTTGAGGTTTTATTGTTGGACAAATTTAGAACTCCCTAATAAGGAACTAACTTAGTTGGTCTTTCCTTTACATTTTACTAGGCTTGCAATAAGGCAATGATATGATAAACTTTGCAAACTACTACATTTGAGTCTATGCATCCATAGCAACAGAGATGGTTACAAAATCTTGAGGGAACCAGTCACCTTTTTCTTATGCTCTTGCCTTTAACTGTAATAATTTGTGTTGAGATAACTAAGCATGAGGACCACGCAAAAGCCTTGACATAGATGGAGCATTGGGTTTCCAAACAAAGTAGGAACGGGAAAAAAAAGTGAGATTGCGGTGCTTGAGTAGGTAGTTAAACAAGATCGATAGGTGTAAGAATTGGAAGAATTCTATATTCATATTGGACTATCAAAAGGAAAAAATGGAGAGGGAGAAAAATAATACTCCCCCCGTTCCTAAATAATCGTTCTGTTTGATTAGGGGCTCACAGATTAAGAAAAACTAATTAAGTTTATTGTAAATGTTTGTATAATTTGTAGTTTCCTTTAAAACCCCATGTGAATGCGGAAATAATTAACGTAAGAAGAAAAAGTAAGGGTAAAGTGGTAAAAGTATTTTCCTAAAAAGGAAACTTTACAAACGTGAAAATTTTAATAGAACGGATAAAAAAAGAAAGCATGACAATTCTTTAAAAATGGAGGGAGTAGTAATTAAGGAAACTCCTTCACTTTTCAGTCTTAGAGATTACTGAAAGAGTAGAAGTTTATCCCCGGAAAAACTGGATATTTTTTTTTGATAAATAAAGTATATTAATAAAAATCCGAGACGCATCCTTGTACACAAGACAAATACAAAACAACATCAACTAAAAGACTAAAGATCTAAATACCAACCAAATAATCCTCAATTTTAATAAGAAACTCCCCTTCAGAAAGATGCAGATTTAAGCACCATAGACCAATAAACTGCAAAACATTCTTCTTGAGACAATCTACATCTGCTTCGATATTATCAAAAACCCTCCTGTTCCTCTTTAGCCATATACTCCACCAGATCGCAAGAGGCAAGAGGAGCTATTATCCAACACTTGTTTTTCCTCCTTCGCTTATACATAGACCAACCTTGCAGAAGGTGCTTCACCGATCTTGGCATGACCCACGTAATACCAGCCAATCTGAACACCAAATGCAACAAATCCCTCACTACCGGGAAATGAAGAAGGAGGTGGTTCACATTCTCTTCCTCTCTTTTACACATGTTACATCTATTCACGACAATCCTCCCACGAGCTTTCAAATTATCCCCCGTCAAGATGGCCCCCCTCGCTTTCCTTGGAGCCATAGTCCCCCATAACTACTTCCACGGAAAGTTCAAATTAACCCTAACTTCAAAGAAGGAATAATAGGATCTCACTGAAAAGCGTTTACCCTTTGACTCTGCCCAAACCACTTTGTCTTCTGACTCCACACTTCTTTTGTACTCATATAACATCACAAACATCTGACTAATATCTTCAAACTCCCAATCTTGTAACCCCTTTCTGGACATGGGATTCCACGAGTCAATATCATTGTGGTTAACCACTATCGAGTTTGCCAATTCCTCCTGATCAACTGCAAGATCAAACAATCTTGGAAAAACTGGATATGGGGGCATCATAAGGGAAGAAACTGAAAATTGAGGAAATGAAGATTTAGGGGCATCCTAACCCAATGCTCCTCCCATATAAAACACAAAAATCATGCATGATCAAGAAACAAATGTGGGTTTTGTGGATGATATTGATGAGCTAGCAGCCTTTTTCGGTTGCAAGGTGGGTACAGTTCCGACTTCTTATTTGGGTCTTCCACTCGAAGCTCCCTCCACCTAGGATATTTGAAAACCAGTTATCGAGAGATTTGAACGCTGGCTAGCACAGTGGAAGAAACAGAATCTGTCAAGGGGGGTGGGTAGATTGGTAGACTGACTCTCATTAGAAGTACCCTTTCCAGCTTGCCTACGTATTTTATGTCTATTTTTGGTATGCCGGTCGCGGTGGCAAAGAGGCTAGAGAAATTGGAAAGAGATTTTTTGTGGAAAGGCCAATTGGAAGAGAAGAAATATCATTTGATCAAGTGGAAGACGGTGTGTTCCAATATGAGAAATGGAGGGCTTGGGGTTAAGAATCTCAAGGTTTTTAATACTGCTCTTACATGGCAATGGCTTTGGCGATACTTGAGTGAGAGAGTCTCTTTGGAAGAAGGTAGTGGTTGGCAAGTATGGGGATTGTGATGACAGAACTTTCTTCCAATGTGGAAGGAAATCGTTTGATGTTTTCAGAATTTGGGAGAAATCTGGCTTCATGCTTCATTTGGTGGAACGATCCTGAGGTAGGCAACACGAGATTTGGCTATCTACCCATGAATTCTCTTGGGTTTGTGAGTGGTTAGACTATTTCTCCTCGGTTAAAGGTGTTGTCTGGAAGAAGATACAAGGTAAGGCATCGTGAAGTCTTAGTGGCGAAGGACAGTTCTTCAGAGTGATTGTAAGAGGTTACGAGAGGTCATGTGCGATTTGGCGCAATGAAACCAATAATCAAGGAGTGATCTGAGGTGGACGAGAATTTTAGTCGGTTATAGGAAGGAGATTCTGGGATCAATCAGTATAGGTGTTGGTGGGAGGGTTTTTCCGATAAGTATTTGGGCGGAGACAACACTTACTGCCAACCATGGAGGAATCAGGGTGGAGGAAGCGGTGGCGATGGAGCTTCGGCTAGGTTGAATCATGAGTTTGACAGGGGATTGCACCCAAGCTAAGTGAAAAAGATGTTTGGCGAGAGGTCGGCAGATGACATGCCTAGTACGAGCTGCAAGAACACGCGGTCTTCCAAAAATTTGAGTTTTAAACCGATTAAGAGGAACAGTGATGTTTTTAGGGGTAGTAGAAATATAGAGAAAGTGGACTTCTCTCATATGGAGAAGGGTGGTTTCATAAGTGGGCCTATTTGAGGCCCAAATCCTTCGAAGTGGATTCCGAAAACTGTTAGAGATAAACAAACTGGGCAAATGTTAATGATTCTAATGGGTTGGAGGTCTAAGAAGGAGTAGGTTCACTGAGAGGGCCTTTTCCCTCGGCGTTCGAAGTTATCTCGACGGGAGTTAAAGTTAATCCTCCACGCATTGTGGATAAAGATACGATGGGAAGAGGGGAAATCTGCAGTAGAGACATCGTGGATCAAGATCTATTAGCAAAGGAGGATCCAAGAATCTCGTCAGGTCCTATAAAGACAAGAGGGTAATAATAACTGGAAATCAGAGGGATCAAGAGGAGATGCTAAGTAAGGGGATGTGCGAACTAGAAGCTACTGACAGATAGATGGACCGATAGTGAACGGAGAAGCGAATGAAGAAGGGGAAAGAGCTAATGGGTCAGAGAAACAACATACTTCAGAGCAATTCATTGACGGAGCATTTACGAATGTTGAATCAGAAAGTGAGGACGATAATGAAGAGTAGAGGACTGTTATCAATACAGTAGCGAGGGCCGGGAGACTTTGCAAGCGGAAGTAGGGGTTCTCGATGAGGCATTAAAGATGGACTCAAGTTCGCTGGTTGGAGAAAGGTCAAGGTAGGAAGAGGTGGTGAATGATGGTACACGTCAGAAGATAGAAAAAACTCAGAGGCTTTAGTTGTGTTCTCGGGTCCGTCGGTGGAAAGTTTGGAAGAACCAATAGTGTTCTCTATTGGCGATGGTCTGGCCAGAAGATTTTGAAGGGTCTGAGTTTCTGTTGGATTCTAATGATAAGAAAGATATTTCGTTTTGGGTCAGAAGGAGGGTGAAAGGGTTGGGAGAGTTTTAGGGGTATCTTGTACAGGGTAAACGAAGATAAAATTTTGAATCTGTTGATGTAGATAGAAAAAGGAAGGAAATCAGTGGGGAAGCATAGCAAGGATAGCAATATCAGTAATAAAGGGCCTTGGGTTAAGGGCATCAAGGAGCTGAAAAATTTGAGATGTAGTCTCAATTTAGAGTGCAGGGGAGGGGAGGGCGAGGGTTCCAATCAGCATGTTTAACTATGTATTATAAAATTATCTCATGGAATGTGAGGGGAATTTATGATGAGTCGAAGAGAATGGTGTTGAAAGCGGCGCTTTGCAAATGGAACCCACAGGTGGGGTTTGCTTACAGGAAACTAAAGTAGACCGCATGGATAGGAAAATGGTCATGAGTGTAGGAGGTTGTATGTGGACTCATTGGGAGCATTCAGATGCTAATGGATTGGCTGGAGGTATTATGTTAATGTGGGATGATAGTAGGGTGATTTCCAAGATAGATACTTCATTTGGTTCTTTTTCGGGATCTTGCATTTTCGAGGGGTTGGAGGATGGGTTCAGATCGATTTTCTTTGGGGTCTACAGTCTACTTGGGGTGGGCAATCGGATTCAGGTTTTTGGGTCCCGATCCGACCCAAGCGGGTAAATTGTAAAAAATCGGTTTTCGGATTATCCGAACCCGACGTAAAAATTATCGGGTCGGTTACCCGAATACCCGATCGGGTACCCGAGTTTGAAAATGAAATAAGTAATTTACTCATTTGGTCTTTGACTATTTAATAACCTAGACCCAGTAAATTCTATGTTTTACGCACACAAACACGCTCCCATAGGCCGCAGTCGGCTACCCCTTTGGCCCTTTCTAACTCTCCCGCTCTCCCACAAAAAAATCTCAAAGCTTGCATATAGACTTAGGGTTACAAACACCAAATCAATTCCATCATTCCACCATAGTTGTCAAAGGTGAGTGCCTTTGGCGCCTCAGGCGAGAGGCGCCAAAAAGTCGACTAAGGCGCTTGTTCGTAGGTTCAGACACACGAAATCAGGTCAAGTGTGGCCCAATTGAAGCAGACATTGAATTCAAAAAATATTAGGTTCAGACGCATGAAATCAGGTCAAGTTGAATTCAAAAAATAAACAAAAAGGTGGACTTGTCAAGGTAGCACAATTTGGTCCGACATTTGTGTCTGCATGTGCAGGCACACGAGTAAGCCGGCCCAAGGCAAATTGGATCTTGATTCGCATCCTCCCCCTGCGGGCGCGGGAGGGATAGTTCTTTCTATACAAGCTTACCCAACACAAGGGAGCCTTTGTATATAATCAATTCAAATAAATATAGTATTCTTATGTATTCATGGAGAAGAACATAATTCCACAATTATCCTAGTCATTACATAAATGACTCTCAAATAAATTAGTGCTTCAAAACCCCAATTTACTTCACTTAAAAACACTAGTTTTCCAACACTTAGTTTCATGTATTATGCTCATTTATAACATGTTTTGTTGATATTTGTTAAGTTATATACTTATATGTATTTTTCATTAGTATTTTTTCCGTGAGTGCCTTTTTGGCGCCATTTAGTGCCTCGCCTCTTGCCTCAAATTTGGACCTATCGCCTTTTTGGCGCCTCTCGACTTTGACAACTATGCATTCCACCCTTATGCCGCCGCCTCGCTACTGTGGATCTCTCTTGTCTCTATCTCTCTCTAGCTCTTTCTCTCTATCCTGTCTCTCTCTCTCTAAGAGAATGTTCTGTAATAATCAAGCAGCACGACCAGATCATTGACTCATTTGACGAAGAAGGAAGCAAAGAAGAATCCAGTGTGAGTGTGTCGATTGAATGCTGTGTGTGAGTGAGTGTGGAGTATTTAATTATTGATTTGTAAAAATCTTGTTTTATTTTGTAGGCGTGGACTAGTAGTCTAAATGTTGGTACTCCCAGTAAAGTGTATTGATAGGTAGATTTATTCAAACATTTGAAATGATGTTTTTATTTGTTTGTGAGAAATAGTGTATCCATCATTCCATGTTTGGCTGGAAAAAAATAGGTGCTTTTTCAGCCATTGATGACTGACTTGAAGGAACTTCAAAGAAGACTAAAGCTGGAAGGAATTTCGGACTAAAGGAGCACAATTTTTAACTTTTGGGAACTCAATTTGCAATTTTAAAGCATGCGGGTAAACTGAACCTGATAGTGCGGTTACCCGATATATTCGGATCGGTTTCTAGTAATGAAATATATTACCCCGATATTTCGGGCACTGACCAGGGGGAAAAAAACCCAAAACCCGACCTGATGTCCACCCCTAGCGTCTACGGCCCATGTGCAGATGCGGATCGGCATGGTCTTTGGGCTGATCTCAAGACTGTCTCATCTAAATGGGATTAACCTTGGTGCATTGGAGGAGACTTCAATGTTGTTAGGTTTCCTGCAGAACGTAAAGGAGCCAGAGTGTATTCACAGGCTATGGTGGAATTTAATGAATTTATTAACGATATGGAGCTGATGGATCTGCCTCTAGAAGGGGGAGAGTATACATGGTCTAGAAATAGTGAGGGGTCCCAATGTTCGAGGTTAGACAGATTCCTAGTGACTTCAAGTTGGGTGGAGAAACTCGGGAGGGTATCTCAATCTTGCTTGCCAAGGGTGATTTCAGACCATGTTCCGTTGAGGTGGGAATGTGGAGGGTTGCATAAAGGGAAGTCCCCCTTTCATTTTGAAATCATGTGGTTAGGGGAGCCAGGTTTCTGTAATGGTTCACGGAGAAATGGCAATCTTATGTGGTGGAGGGAAATCCTTGTTTCCGTTTTGCTAGAAAGTTGAAAATGTTAAAGGAAGATTTGAAGAAGTGGAATAGGGAGATCATTGGTAACTTCAGATTGAAGTTGGATAATTTGAATCTCCGGATCAATGGAGTGGTACTGGAAGATAATTCTGAAATCAAAGAGGGAATCGCTGATTTTTACAAAGGGTTATTTTCAGAGAACAACAACTACTGGACTCCGAAGCTGAAGGGTATCCGATTCAATTTTCTCAGTCCAGTAGAAAGAGAGAATCTTGAATTTCCTTTCATCGAAGAAGAGGTCAGTTCAGCGGTTCATAGTTTGAAGGGTGATAAGGCTCCGGGTCTGGATGGCTATCCTTTGGCTTTTTTTCAGCACTGTTGGGAGTTGATTAAAGGGGAGATAATGGATGTATTTCATTATTTCCTTAAACACAAGAGGTTCGAGGGGAGCTTAAGCGCAACATTTATTGCTCTTATTACTAAATTTATTGGGGCGGAGGATATTGGAGTATAAACCAATTAGCCTAATTGGGGGATTGTACAAAATCATTGCAAAGGTGCTTGCTAGCAGAATAAAAAAGGTTATTGGTAAGGTTATTTCTGTGTCCCAGCATGCCTTTGTGGGAGACAGGCAGATCATAGGGCACGGCTTTGATTGCTAATGAGGTAGTAGGCAGATCACAGACACGGCTTTGATTGCTAATGAGGTGGTAGACTGGAGAATTCGCAGTTGAGAGGAAGGTTTACTTTGTAAATTGGACATTGAAAAAGTGTATGATCATGTTAATTGGGACTTTATGATGTATGTTTTGTACAGGATAGGTTTTGGGGGCGATGGAGGGACTGGATTATTTTCAGTGCCTCAACAGCAAAGTTTTTCAGTTTTAGTTAATGGTGAGCCGGCCGGCTTTTTTGATAGTTCGAGAGGCTTGCGTCAAGGAGATCCTATCTCTCCTTTCTTATTTATCATTGTCATGGAGGCGTTAAGCAGGATTTTAGAATTGTCCGTGGCCAATGGATACATCCGAGGGTTTTTAGTGGGGAGGGATGGAGGTGTTTCAGGTGATGGGTTTCTCATCTGCTCTTCGCAGACGACACTCTAGTTTGCTTCGAGGCAAAAGCAGCTGAGCTGGGCTGTTTACGGATGATTCTTCTTTTCTTCCATGCAGTATCAGGTTTGAAGGTTAATATTCTTAAGAGTGAGCTGTTTCCGTGGGTGAAGTGGAGGATGTAGATGACTTGGCTGCGCTTTTTGGGTGCAAGGTTGGAGTTCTCCCTACGTCATATCTTGGCCTCCCTTTAGGGGCAAATTCCAGGAATAAAGAAATTTGGAATCTGGTTATAGCAAGATTTGAATGCTGGCTAGCGGGTTGGAAAAAACAATACTTCTCTAGTTTGCCTACATACTTTATGTCACTGTTCATTGTGCTGGTATTTGTGGTGCAGAGAATCAAAAAGTCGGAGAGAGATTTTTTATGGGAAGGTCAGGCAGTGGAGTGGAAGTATCATTTGGTTAGATGGGAGGCGGTGTGCTCTAGTGTTGAAAGTGGTGGATTAGGGATCAAAAAACTCAAGATGTTCAATGTGGCGTTGATGGGTAAATGGCTTTGGCGATATATGCGAGAAATGGAAACTCTTTGGAAAAAAAGGTAGTGGTGAGCAAATTCGGTGCAGGAGATCGTCGGTGGGATCCTATGAAGAGGTTTTTATCTTTTGAGGTGGGTATTAGTAACTTGGTTAGATACTGGAGCGATCATTGGTGTGGGAATTTGGAGCTCCGGTGGGCTTTTGCTGCACTCTACAGTTTATTTTCGAACAATGATGAAACTGTTAGTGATGCCGTGCAATTCACGGGTGATACTGTAACGTGGAACCCTTCTTTTAGGAGGAACCTTTAAGATTGGGAATTGGACACTCTTGAGCGCTTCTTTAAGCAGTTGTGTAATCAGAAGGTTGATAGAAATAGGGAGGATTCTGTTGTGTGGGAGGGTGGGAAGAGCGGAGTATTTTCAGTGAAATCCTTGTATCAAAATCTATTGGGAAGAGGGAAGTAATGACATATTTCCTTGGAAGAGTGTGTGGAGGTCGAAGGCTCCTACAAGGGTGGGTTTCCTTCTGTGGGAAGCCGCTAATGAAGCTTTATTAACAGGCGATAATCTCCAGCCTCGAGGGAAAACTTATGTTAATAGATGCTATATGTGCAAGTGCGATTGAGAGTGTTAATCATTTATTGTTGCATTGTTCAATAGCCATGGAGCTGTGGGATTTCATATTTAATTTGTTCCATGTGGCATAGGTGATGCCTAATTCAGTTAAGGAGATGCTTCGATGTTGGTCTTTATATAAACGGAGGAGGAGAAGTTCTCGATGGGTTACTGCTCCGTTGGTGATTTGTTGGAGTATATGGAGGAAAAGGAATGCTAGAATTTTTGAGAATACAGAGTGGAGCATAGAGAAGATTTAGGAGCTGATTCTGAGTTCTTTTGGTGCCATGAGTCGATAGCTCTTGGTGCAAACCTTTTTGTAGAGTTTGTGGATAGCATATCTAGTCATTAGTTCTTATTTTGTACTCCTAGAGGATGCATCACCATTTTTGACGCCTTTTATTTTATTCTTACTCTTAATTTTTTTTTATGGGGATTGCAAGCGCAGGTGGATCCCAAGTGAGGTTCAGTCTTCTTATGGTGTTGGAGTTTGGGAAGGCGTTAGGAAATGTTGGGATGCATTGAAGAGGTTTATCTCCTATGAAATCGGTAAGGGGGACTCAGTTAGATTTTGGAGTGATAAGTGGTGTGGCGAGAGAGTTGTAGAGAAATGGCGAGGGGGAGTCAATCGCCAACCGCTTTTGAAACCTTTCTATCACAGGATTCCATATACTCAAAACATTTGGATGAGGCTCCTAACGGCAACCCCAATAGGACGTAGGGAGATAAGCAACCTTGCAACCAAAAAAAGAAGCCAACTCCTCAACATTCTCCACATTCTCAATCGGTAAAGTTTCACTCTTTGAAATATTAACTCTAAGTCCAGAAGCTGCCTGAAAGAAAAACAGAACCATTCACAAATAACCGAGTTGAGATGCCTCCGCATCACAAAAAACAAGAGAGTCATCTGCAAAAAGGGGATGAGACACCGACACCCTAGGACCACTGTGGCTTCCCACGTTAAAACCCCTCAAGAATCCTCTACCAACAGCTTTCTCCATCATTAAGCTTAAGGCTTCCATCACTAGAATAAATAGGAAAGGCGAGAGAGGGTCCCCCCTGGTGTAGACCTCTCAAGCTTCCAAAAAAATCCGGCAGGTTCTCCATCAATCAACACCGAGAATCTCACCTTAGATATACAAAAGGAAATCCAATTCCTCCATTTTTCTCCAAAGCTCATCCTGTTGAGCAAATAGATTAGAAAGTCCCAACTTACATGATCATATCCTTTTTCGATGTCCAGTTTACATAAAAGCCCCAGCACTCTACTTCTCTCTCTATCGTCCACCACCTCATTCGCTATGAAAGATGCATCAATAATTTGCCTATCCCCCAAAAAGGCATGCTGCGAATGTGAGACAACATTACCCCCCACCTTCCGTAACCGAGTTGATAACACTTTAGCTATGAGTTTATAAACACTTCCAATCAAACTAATAGGCCGAAAATCCTTGATATCGATAGCATTCTTCTTTTTCGGGATCAAAGAGATAAACGTGGCATTTAAACTTCTTTCAAAACCCATATTGGCATGAAAATACCGAAAAACCTCCATGATGTCGTCCTTTAAAACTCCCCAGCTATGTTAAAAGAAAGCCATTGAAAAACCATCCGGACCCGGTGCTTTATCTCCATTCAAACTCCAAAGGGCTGCCCAAACTTCTTCCTCCGTAAACATCTGTTCAAGGTCAGTCTTGTCATTCTGCTCTAAAAACTTGAAAACCATCCCATCCAACTGAGGCCGAATGATAGCAGGATCAGTATACAGATTTCGTAGAAACCCACAATACCATCCCTAATATCAGCCCTATCTTCAAACAAAACCCCATCAATGGAAATATTGTGAATCCTGTTTGCCCTTTTATTAGAGTTCGCCATTAGGTGAATTTTTTTTGTGTTCTTATTCCTTCCTTAAGCAATTGCACCCTAGATTTTTGCCTCCAATAAATTTCTTCGCAAATCAACAGTCTTTCCACCTCCTTTCTAAGCTCAATCCGACAATTGAAATCCTCGCTAGATAAAACTCCTTCACCTTCTAAAGCATCCAACCTTCTAATATCTTCCATTACTTCATGCAATCTAACTTCAATCCTGCCAAAAGAATCCCTGTTCCATATAATCAGATCCTTCTTTAGAAGTTTCAGCTTCTTAGCCAATTTAAAGCTTGGATCTCCAGCAACAATGTATGGACTCCACTTTGAACGAACCAAATCTAAGAAACCTGGCTCTTTCAGCCACATGTTCACAAAACGAAACGGAGCCTTTCCGTTGAAGAGCCTTTCCGTTGATGCTTTTTATATATTATTTACTTATCAAAAAAAAAAGTAACTCTAGGTAAGCAAGATTGAATAGAACTTTGAAAGTTCTCTTCCGACTCCACTGAAATCAAGAATCTGTCAATTCTAGAACATTGGGAACTATTGTTATCCCTGAACCACGTATACCCACCCCTTGCTAGCGGAAGATCCACCAATTCCAAATCATCAATGAAGTCATTGAACTCCATAATAGCCTGCAAAAAACCACATGATCCAGATCTCTCATGCGGAAATCTAATAGCATTGAAATCACCTCCGATGCACCAAGGGAAATTCCACCTCTGTTTCACCAATTTCAATTCCTCCCACAATTCCTTTCTGGCTTCATCTGCACATGGCCCATAGACACCCAAGAAAACACAAACTCTATCATTATCCACCTTCTCTAAGAGACAGGAAATAGAAAAACGCCCTTTCTCCACTCCCATGTTAGAGAATACCCTGTTATCCTACATCACCAACACCCCTCCAGCTACCCCTATCCCCCCTAAGTGCTCACAATCTGTGCACCTTCCACCACCCACACTAGAAATAGAGTCCCTATTCAAATTCTCCAATTTAGTCTCCTGAAAACAGATCAATTGAGGGTGCTACCTCCTGATTGCTGCCTTTACTACCTTCTTTTTATCCAAATCATTCAAACCCCGCACATTCCATGAAATAATACGAATGTCCATAATCAATTAAGTTTTCTTCTCTTCCTGTTCTCCACTTCTGCACTCTCTCCATGGTCAAATTTAAGAGTGCTACATAACTGTTTCAGTTCCCGATTCAGTCTTTGTATTTTTGGTGCCACGACTTGGTCTCGCAGGGTTTAAGCCCCTTTGTAGAGTTTGTGGATAACAGTTCTTTTGGTTTGTAGGAGGTCTTGGTTGTCTACTTTATTTGTAAATAGGATGTGTCACCTATTTTGATGTCCTTTATATATATTATTATTACTTATCAAAAAAAAAAAAACAACTATGAGGAAGGTAGAGATGAAGGCACTCTTGGATGTAATTCCAAGTCTGGCAGGGAAGCTTGAGATTGTTGCCCACTGCATCCACCTTTCTTCACCACTTTAATATGTTCTTTAATTATTATAATGATGGTTCTAAATGGAAGCGAACTTCTAATCACGGAAGGAGGGTAGAGATGAAAGTACTTGTGGATGTACTTTTTAAGTACTAGCAATCTAGCATGGAAGCCTAGAGATTGGTCCCAACTTCATCTACCTTCTTCCTTCATAACTCATAAGAATGTTTTCTCAAAAAACCAGTATTTCTTTTTCTAAATTGAAGCAAACTTCTAACATCAAAGAATCCTAATCAGGTGTCTTTGTATTTTGTATTTAAACGCCTGTAGAAGGTGATTTTAAAGTTCTTACCTCAAACATTGTATCACTTTAGAAGAAGAAGCCCTTTAAGAAACATAGGAAGTGCGAAAAAAGTAAAATGGGGGTAATGTCGGAGGAAAGTTTTACATGGTATGTTGTCCTTAACCGATTAAATACTAATGATTGCAGGCAGAGGTCTGTTTAAGGCTTTCTCTCAGGACATGTGTAATGTGCAGAATTCAGCGAGGAGATACATGAGCATCTGCTCTTACGTTGTTCCGCAACTTAGCTAGGCATCTTTGGTGCACCTCATTTGGTGATATGGTTGGTTGATAATCTTTTCTAGTTGACTTCAGGCCCTCAGGGGTTGCAGTTCTTTCGAGACAAGCACTCCCTCTTCTCATCTTAAGGGCATGATAGTGGTCCTAGCTTCGTAGCAGCCATAACCCCAGTTTTCTCCATTTAGACATCCTTGTTTTTTATTGTAATTATTATTAATTATTTGATATAAAAAGAGGATAATGTTAATATGAAGAACCCACATAGTTTTCGCTATAATATTTATTCTGGATCTTTTCACACTCGTTTTCCACAATGAATCACTTGTATCTGTAACTCTCCATACTCTTCATGGCGGGATATCTCCATCTTGTACTTCCACCCCTTGAGATGCCGAGAGCGAAGTGAGACAAACAAGTTTGTTTGGGAAGCCTTGCATAAATAGCAGTAAATAGCATTGGCGGTAACAGTTGGTTTGACTGGGAGTTCTTAGGGGCGAACGGGTTGGCAGGAGGAATTCTGATTATGTGGGATAGAAGGGTGGTGACAAAGTTGACATTATAATTTGGGGTACATTCAGCGTCTTGCTTACTAAAGATGGTAGAGTCTGAAAAGGAATGGGTGTTTTCGGGGGTGTATGGCCCGTGTTCAAGTATTGAGCGAGGTGCTTTGTGGGAAGAATTGAAGCTCATTAGATCGAAATGGAATGTGCCGTGGTTAGGGGGTGATTTCAATGTGGTGAGATTTCCTCAAGAAAGATCAGGTCTTGAGGTCTTGGTGGTTTCTCCCGAGCAATGCAGGAGTTTAATGATTTTATTAATGAGATGGAACTAGTAGACTTTCCTCTTTTGGGAGGAGAGTTTACTTGGTTTAGAGATGGGGATAGAAATCAGTTCTCACGGATAGATAGATTTCTCACCTCCTCGGATTGGATCGTTCTCTTCAGTAACGTTTCTTTGACAAGTCTCCCTAGAGTGGTCTCGGATCATGTGCCTCTGCTGCTAGAATGTAATGGGATCCTGAAAGGTAAAACCCCTTTCAAATTCGGGAACATGTGGTTGAGGGCTCCGGGTTTTGCTGAGTGGGTTAAAAATAAGTGGGACTCGTATCTCGTTGATGGTAATCCTTGTTTCATTTTGGCT
The DNA here is from genome assembly GCA_013146195.2 of Codonopsis lanceolata. Lineage (NCBI taxonomy): Eukaryota > Viridiplantae > Streptophyta > Magnoliopsida > Asterales > Campanulaceae > Codonopsis > Codonopsis lanceolata. The sequence continues at coordinate 69,758 of JABEVN020000041.1, forward strand.
TGAAAACTGAAGATGCTCAAGGTAGACTTGAAGATATGGAATAGAGAAGTCCTTGGGAGACTGGATATCAAGATAAAGAAAGCTATGGAGGAGATAAGTGTATTCGACTCGAAAGCAGGTTTGTGTGGTCTGAATGATGTCGAAGAGTTACGCCAAAGATTTAGGGAGTCTGCTTTTAAGTGAAGAAATTTGCTGGAAACAGAAATCTCGAGTGCAGTGGCTTAAAGAAGGTGATCGGAATACCAAGTTTTTTCATAGGATGGCAAGTGTTCATAAGCATATAAATCACATAAAAACATTACGGTTGAAGGGTCGCTGTTAGTTGACAATGAGGAAATTAAGCAAGGTATAGTGAACTTCTACGCTGGTCTTTTCGAGGATCAAGGAGAGTGGAGGCGGCGCCCAAAACTCGATGGCGTTTTTTTTAAAGCCTTAGAGCAGGAGGACAATCTGCTATTGGAAGCTGGTTTTACCGAAGAGGAAGTGGTGGCAGCTTTTGGCAGTTTGAGTGGGGATAAAGCCCCGGGTCCGGATGGATTTTCTATAGCGTTTATCTCTACTTGCTGGGAGGTTATCAAAATTGAGGTGATGGAGGTTTTTCAGTATTTCTATGCTAAGAAGGGCTTTGAGAAAAGCTTCAACGCTTCGTTTATTGCCCTGATTCCGAAGAAAAAAGGCGCGACGGATCTGCGAGACTTCAGGCCAATCAACTTAGTTGGTTGTATCTATAAGCTGCTTGCTAAGGTTCTTGCTCTCAGGCCGAGTAAGGTGGTTTTTATAATCATATCAACGTCCCAGCATGCTTTTATTAGAGAGAGGCAGATTGTCGATGCTTCATTAATTACAAACGAAGCTCTTGATGCCAGGCTCAAAAGTGGATACCCTGGGCTTATGTGCAAGCTGGACATTGAGAAGGCTTATGATCACGTTAACTGGGCTTTTCTTATGTACTTGATGGGCAGAATGGGTTTTGGGGAGAAGTCGAGAGAATGGATCTACTTTTGCATCTCTATGGCGAGATTCTCAGTGTTGATAAATGGAGAACCCGCTGGTTTCTTTGCGAGCTCGAGGGGCTTACGCCAAGGAGATCCTCTATCTCCGTTTTTGTTCATTATTATTATGGAGGCTTTGAGCAGACTAATGGACAAGGCAGTTTTAGGGGGATATATTCGAGGGTTTGAGTTGGGGAGGAGTAGAGAAGAGGTGGTATTGGTATCTCATATCCTTTTTGCAAATGATACTCTGGTTTTATGTGATGCAAAGGCTACTCAGGTCTTCGGGTTAACATAGCAAAAAGTGAGATTATTCCGGTTGGGGTGGAGGATAATGCAGATCTTTTGGCCTCCAGTTTTGGGTGCAAAATATCCCAGCTTCATTCCTCTTATTTGGGTTTGCCTCTTGGTGCTTCATTTAAGAACAAATCAACTTGGAGTCCAGTATTGGAGATATTTAAAAGACGTTTGGCAGGATTAAAAAAGCAGTTATTATCGAAAGCAGGCCGTCTTACCCTTGTAAACAGTACATTATCCAGCCTTCCTATATATTTTCTGTCTCTTTTAGTGATGCTCTCTTCGGTTCGTGATATGCTTGAAAGGTTGGAAAGGGATTTTTTGTGGGAAGGTTCGGGAGATGATCGAAAGTATCATCTTGTTAGATGGGACAAGGTCTGCGCTAGTTGGAAAGGAGGAGGCTTGGGGGTTAAGAATTTGAAGGTATTCAACATTGCCCTGCTTGGCAAATGGCTATGGAGGTACTTGACTGATCGCGATGGGCTGTGGAGGAAAGTGGTATGCTGCAAATATGGGGAAGGGGTTAATGTTTGGACTCTGGTCAGTGTTTCAGTAGCGTACGGGGTGGGGGTCTGGTAAGTTCAATTCTTCAAGTCCAGGGGAATGATGTTGTTTGGAACCCTACGTTTCGTAGATGTCTGCTGGACTGGGAAATGAACCCTTGTGTGGAATTTTTCGATTTGTTGTATAAGCAAGCAACAGGTGGGCAGAAATGGAGAGGACTCAGTTTGGTGGAGGAGGAACATAAGCAGAATATTCTCCGTTAACTTTCTACTCCCGCCTGCTGAACTTTAGTAACAACAGTTTCCCATGGAAGATCTTGTGGAAGTCCAAAGTCCCCAGTTGTATCGGGTTCTTTGCTTAGGAAGCTTGTCATGGTGCCATCTTAACTGGAGACAACTTGCGGGCCCATCGTAAGATTTATATCAACTGTTGTTACATGTGTAAAAGGCGTGATGAGATTGCGGATCACTTGCTTATTCATTGCCCCATGGCGCGGATTTATGGAATTGAATTCCGGGCCTGTTTGGTGTCGCATGGGTTATGCCCGGTTCAGTATTGGATTTATTCAAGTGCTGGTCTTTCTAAAAAAGGAGCAGGAGTAATTCCTTTTGGGAGGTAGCCCTGTTGGTTGTTTGTTGGTCAATCTGGAAAGAAAGGAACAGGAGGGCATTTGATAATGAGGGAAGGGTCTTTAGAGAAGCTTAAAGACATCTGTTTGCGTACTATTCTTTCTTGGTGCCCTGAGTTAGTGGTTTCGACTCAGAATACTTATTCCTATATTTTTGATGCTCTTGTTTATATAATACTTATCAAAAAAAAAAAGTTGTAATGGCCTTTTTAGAGTAGATATACCTCTTAATTGCAACTGACTTGGAATCTGTTATGGTATTGATCTAGAAAATTGTGAGCTATGATGGTCTAAGATAGAAAAATTGATGAGAGATTTTCTTTGGTTCGGGGTGGGTGAGGGAAAAAGGGATCATGTGGTGAGTTGGGAGTGTGTATGTGAATTTATTGCTGAAGGTGGATTGGGGTTTGACAACTTGGTTCATATGAACATATCTATGTGGCAAAAACGGTGGCATTTTTTTCCTTTAAATGTTCCTCTCTCACCTCATTCTTTGAGCTTAGGGTTCAGCGCGGCAAAAGCTTCTGGTTGCCGCAGTAGTTTAAGGTCCTCGCCTCTTCTTTTCCTTCCTCCCCCTTTTCTATCTTCTAAACATTTGAGATGTGCTAGAGATTTTGTATCCCCTAGATTCTAGCAAAGAGAGACCCTTTAAATAATGAGTAGTACTATGCTTACAACTTAAGTATCCATATTTTTCTTTTCGCAATTTTCAAATCAACCAATCAAAAAATGTCAAACATAATGGGTCCACTTTATCTTGATAGAATTTCTAATCCAACTAGTTGAATCTTGAGTATTATTCTATTAAATTCGTATTTATGTAGAAACAAAAACAATAGATTGACACATAAAGTTGAATCACTTGTTTGTCATTGCCAATCAAAAAACAATAGTATTGTTTGAGTCGTGTTGGTTGGGTTTCCTACAAGGATGTAGGCTGTTATATTTGGCCAATGTAGCAGGAGACCTATTGGTTGGAGGTGGTGACTCTCTTGCCTGTGAGTACATGCCGGCAGCTGACCAGGATCAACAAGTGGTACGTGCAGCGGTGTATGTGTCCCTTTTTTGGCAGTGAGAGACTTCTGGCTATGAGTCTTATGGTGGGATCGGCTTTCTTGGGTTTGGATGTGCTTTCGAGGCCTTGGCTAGGCTTGGGAGGTGATTGTGTGTTTGTCTCGTATTATAATTTGTCTAGTTTCTTGTCTTTTCATTCAGGTCTTATTGTGTCTGTCTTTAGAGTTCAGAGCTATGTTAATTTTTCCACTTTTGTTGAGTTTGTGGATGTCTTGTCAGCTTTTTTACATCGTTTCTCTCTATCAATGATTTTTTTTTCCTATCCACAAAAAGTTGGGAGCCGCTACTGTACCATTGGTCCTGCCACAGGACATATGTAAGTCAACTAGCTTCCCAAACTCGGATATGACAATGTTTCTCAACTCTCTATCTTTGTTGTTACTGATAATATCCTGACTCTTGGACAAATACAGATCTTTTATTATTGCTCAAAATGCTTCCCTGATTTTTCTAACTTGCCTTAGCAATTGGCTCTTGCATCTGTTCATATGATGTATTTTGCATTCCTTCTCTTTCAAGTGATCAGCTCATACCATATCCAGTAAGCCAAGATCCATTCCCTATCAGCTGAAACATCCTATACAGGCCAATATGGCTTGCTACCTGCTTCGACTTCCTTACTTCCCTATAAAAAGAACTTCCTTGCGTGAGAAAACCTGCATTTTTAAGTCTAAACTTCTTATGATTAGCGAATTGTCTAACTCTTTCATCTATACTTCTTTAGATCTTAAGCAGCTCTAGGTTATACTAAGCATGCTCACCACTAAGCACTCTATACTTTCTCGGCAATACCACCATTGCTGAATATCCCACTAAACACCTTGGACATTTCCCTCTTTGTAGACTCCCGCTATCCAAAGTAGGATGTGCATTCTTTTCATAAAAGAATAAAAGGATATGGCATACATGACTTGGTTAAGCTTGATTGTCTTCTTTTTTTTTGATAAGTAAGGTATATATTAAAAATCAAAAGCGGCAAATAAGGAGCCGCAGCCTATTTACACAGGAGGAAAACTCCAATAATTACAGATTACAAAAATTCACTACAAAGTCAGCAAAAGAGTTGACCTCAGACCTAACACCATCACTACACCAAAAAAACAGCAGCTGAAGCAGCTCATTCTTCAGCAACGACAAAGACCTTTCCACGTTATCAAAAACTCTCCTATTCCTTTCTTTCCAAATCACCCAGCATACTCCCAAAGGAATAGTCTGCCAAATAAAATCTCTCTGTTTCCTCTTGATTGTCTTCTTATGTTTTCTATAAAAAGAAAAAGGAAGAAAGGTAAGCTTGCCGTAGCTTCACAGCTTTTTGGGTTTCAAGTTTTTGAGCCAGCCTTCTAAAATTTTAGGTGGTGTGGTGACTTACACAGTGAAAGCAAAGCATATGCTAACATCTGACATTTCCCAATTAAAAGGGAAAATGCTCCTGCATTGCCAAGCTGCTGCTGAGTTGTGGAATTTTGTGCTGGGATTGTTCAAGATATCCTGGTCATGCCAAGGTCGATTCTTGATCATGTTAGGGGCTAGTCTATCGGGTTATAAGAATAGGAGAAACCGCATTTGGGAGACGGCTCTTTTGGGAGTGTCCTGGATTTTATGGAGGTAAAGGAACCACAGGGCCTTTGACAATGTGGAAATGGCTGTCCCAGATCTGAAAATTTTGTTGATTCACACCCTTCACTTTTGGTGTTCCGAGGCAGCTCAATCCACTTCTAGTCCTAACACTACTCTTGTGGATTTTGTAAATAATATTGATATTGGTTAATTCTTTTGGCTAAGTATACTCCTTGTACATAGGCTGCATCACCTATTTTGATGCTTTTTATTTAATTATTATTTATCAAAAAAAAATTAGCATGTGGCCATACCTCTCGCATTTGCAGCTCTCAGAGGCTCTATTTTTTTCTAATAGGTGTTCCTACATGAAGGCATGCCGTATGGTGTTTTAGTTCTTGGAGTTATTGTATACATTTACAATTGATCTGATATTGGTTGGTAGCTTGACAATTGGTGACATTTAGCTTTGAATTTTGCAGTTAATCTCAAGATTAACCAAGGGTATTGTTGAGACGTACCAAATATGCAACCCACAGTTTCATTATTCAGAAGAATTAAACCCAAAGCGATTCCTAACAAGCCCATCCACTGGTGTTTCCAATGATGGTTATGATAATGAAAACTCAGACCTTATTCTGAGTGCAAACTTTGTGATGATTAATTTAGACACTCAGCGAAGGTAACATACTTTCACTTTGACTTAGTCGTGATCCTTTGTGTCTGGTCTTAATGTTTTAGGATTTCATTGTCCGTTTGCTATTAATTTTTAGTGCAAAGATTTGAACTGGAACAGACGGATTCAGTCTCATAGTATTCAAAGTCATTGGTCTAGCTTTCCATTTATATACCTGCAATGGTCATTCTTCTCCAAACATTTCTTATTTACGTTGTTCTTCTTTATGCGTGTTCATAAGGGCTACTTGAGCACTTATGCATCAAGTAAAATTGAATATTGCTTTTCCTCTTTGGGAATGTTTGATTTGGCTTATCGATGACTTATGACTTATGCTGTTTGATTTAGTTGTTTCAAAGTGTTGATTAGTTATCTTAAGTTAGTGTGACTCTTTGTTTAGTAAGCTGAAAAAGTGCTAAATTAAAGTATAAAGACTAAAACACCCTCATTACAGAATATCCTTTACATTATTATTATTATTATTACTATTATAATCATTCTTCTTCTTAATATATTTTTATTACTTTTATTATTATTATTATTTTATTAATAATACTATTATTATTATTATCAATAATTCAATATTATTACTTTTATTATTATTACTACTACTATTATTATTATTGTTACTACTATTATTATTAATTTTATTATTATTATCCTTATTCTTATTACTATTACTATTTATTTCTTTTTTTGATAGATACTACTACTATTATTATTACTATTTACTTTTATTATCATTATTATGGTTAATTTTGGAACATAGAAAGTTTCATCAAAGAAAAGGGTTTATTTGTTTTTGAAAAGAAGTAATAAAGAAAAGTAGTAATAAGCACAAGGCCTAATCCTTACAAGTTATGGCCTTATATGTCCTTTAAATGCCTTGTACATGGCTTATGATTTATCATCACATAAGTTAAATCAAATACTTCAAAAATAAGTTATGGGAAGTCATAGGTCATAAGCACATATCAATAAGCCAAATCAAAAAACGCCCTTGTACAAAGATATCATTCCAGCTCATTTACCTTTTGCTTCCCATGCATGCTTTATTATCTGAGTGCCTTTTTTTGTGAGCCAAATCAGTTTAGGACAACAGTTATTGCTCGAATTACATCCGCGGGGTGGGGGGGTAGGGGCCCAATTTCACATTAGTTACAATCAGGAAATATATTTGACAGTAGAAAAAGATATTTCAACCCTAAAAATGTATTCTATCCAATTCATGCTGCGGAAACTGGCATTTAAAGTAATAAAATGTACTCGTCGGCTCACCTGTTGACCATTAACATTAGAATTCTTGAGAATGTTATGTATGAGCTTGAATCTGTATTGATTTCAAGGATGGGTTGGTGCTGAGGATGCTTTTATTGCATTATATTCTCATTATTTGATAACATATCATTACTTAACTGGAATCTGGATGCATGTTTGAAGGTTGAAGAATCTGTAGTAGTTTACATGGAGTTTGACTGTCAGATAAGTTGAAACCTAAGCTTGAATGGTATCATGATAATGCTGAATAGATTTAGATGCAGCAACCATTAGATAATAGATCTGCAGTTTTTTTGTTTTGTTTTTCTTTTTGCAGCAATTCTATCTCCCGATCTGTATATAATCAATCACCTTTAGGAAATAGAAAGGTCATTTGATATTTTCAGGTTCCAAACTTGGTGTAACTTCTGAAGGTTTTGTGCTAGCGGACCTGGTTTTTATTTGAATGGAATTGAGGTTCTGCATGCTTTCTTGGTGTTGCATTTAATGAAAATAACCACCAAATTAGTACCTTTTCTTCTTATAGCTTTGGACTGGCCTTCGTAAATTGGAAATTGTTCTGTTTCTCTTGATCAATTTGCAGATATATTGTGAAAGATATTCTTGGCCAGGGAACATTTGGGCAAGTTGCTAAGTGCTGGGTTGCGGAAACTAACAGTTTTGTTGCCGTGAAGATCATAAAAAATCAACCTGCGTACTATCAGCAGGCTTTGGTTGAAGTTTCTATTCTCACAACAGTAAAATATTTGCCCCTGCTGGTTCTCATTTGTAGTACATTTAAATATGATTATCTCTGCTTTACTAACATTACTTTTATGCTGCAGTTAAATAAGAAGTTTGATCCTGAAGATAAGCACCATATCGTTCGTATTTATGATTACTTTGTATATCAACGTCACTTGTGCATTGCTTTTGAATTGCTTGATACTAATCTGTAAGTTGTAATTATCTAATTATCTATCAAAAAAATCTAAATATTATTGTAAATTTGTAACGAGATTTTTATGTACTTGTACTGTTGACCTATTGTTCTCTTCTTCTTCTCTCCCCCCACCCACCATGTGGTTACAGGTATGAGCTGATAAAGCTGAACCATTTTAGGGGATTATCATTGAGTATTGTGCAATTATTCTCAAAACAGGTTTATCTTTTTGCTTAGGATGTTAATTTCTTAATATTAGAATTCTGGATCAGTTGTGTTCCTGAAACATTGACCTGGTTTTGAAATCAGATTTTGTGTGGGCTGGCACTAATGAAAGATGCTGGTATAATCCACTGCGATTTGAAACCGGAAAACATCCTTTTATGCACAAGGTAAGCTATTCCTGGGATTCAAATTTCTTGTTATCTCATTCTTGTCAAGTTATAGTTGTGCGTCATTAAATGAACAGCGTGAAGCCGGCAGAGATCAAAATTATTGATTTTGGATCAGCATGCATGGAAGATCGCACTGTTTACTCCTATATCCAGGTCTTTTATCTCTTTATATTTAATTTGCTTGACTTTATTAAGTTGATATGATCTCAATCTGAATACTTCCTCCTACCTTTCTATTGCAGAGTCGATACTACAGATCACCTGAAGTTCTTCTTGGATATCAGTATCCTTGAATTGAAACCTTTGTTTTTCTCTCTTATTTTCTTTCTTTGGTGGCGTCAAAGAGTAGATGCATAACTAGACCTAGTGTATGCTTAACTATTGAAAGTTTGGAACTTAGCTTAACAAATAGGCCAAGTTTTGGCTGGGAAATGTAGACGTAAGTTAGTGTTGGCTTTGGAAGGGAAAAATGCTTGGATTGAATTGTAGATCAGGAATCTGGCAACAGAATGCCCTGTAACTGCTGATAGGAAATGGAGGTTCTTGCAGGATGACCTGTAACTGCTCAGACTTTTTGAAGAGTCTAGGAGTGGTCCTTCAGGACATTATTGCTTTTCCACTTTTGCTTTCTTTTCTTCGTTTCTTGTCTTCATCCTCCGTTGATGGTCGTGTTTCCCTCCTATTTGTAAAACCTTCCTGTCTCTCATAATATTGTATTGCACCCAAGGCTACACGCCTACACCCCTGGGCAGTGTATCCCCCACTATTTATTTCTTCAAGATTTATTTTCCCGAGTAAAGAGGATGGGGTCCATAAACCAAAGGAAGAGATGCCTTCATAGATTTCTTCCTTCTTTCATAAGGACGAGAGACAAATTGTTGAATGCCATCTAGAGGTAAGATGTTCAAGGAGAAAGAGAGGAATGCAAAAACTCTACTGATTTACTGGAAAATACAGAATGATGCTTCAAACTAGGGGTGGCTATTGGGTGTTAATGGATAACTTTGGGTTAGGCCATTATCCATTGGCCTAATGGATAGTGGCCTTAGCCAAAACTATCCATTAACACCCAATTGCCACCCCTACTTCAAACACATCCAGTCTGACTCTAGTAGATGGATCTGTTCCATCTAGATGTACCAGAGGGGTACATGAGGGAGAGTTTTCTCAAGGTAAGTTATTATGTTGCCTCCTTAAGAGACTTCCCGCCTTTGCCCTTGACACCACCACAATTTTTTATGCTAATATCGAGACTACTTTCTTGAAAGGTAAACTATAAAAAGTCATGGTTTAGTCATGATCTTTTTTGTACCTGATGTATTTGAGTGATATGTTGTTTATCAAAAAAGAAAAGAAAAGTATTTGAGTGATATGAATCAATCTTACAAGCTTATATGTCCGTAACTGTCCATTGGTCTTAGTTTCAGCCTAGACCTTAACTCTTCCTCAGGTATACTACTGCAATCGACATGTGGTCATTTGGGTGCATAGTTGCTGAATTGTTTCTTGGCCTGCCCCTTTTTCCAGGAGCGTCAGAATTTGATCTTCTGAGGAGAATGCTGAAAATACTTGGGTATGCTGTTGTTGTGTTGAATGTGAGGGATAACCTAAACTTCTATTTTTGTTGTTTCTGCATAAGCAGTATGCATGCTAGGCACCCTTTTGACTATCTATCTTCTATTTTCCTGGACGGTTTGTTTTTTTCTATTTATGGTACACGACATTCCTTGAGAATTGAAACACTTGGTTGCCATGATGAGCTTTTGAATAAGCAAGAACCACTGCGAAGGTTAGGTTCCAATGACCTTGATTGTGTCAAACCTAGCATTGCATTAAAGTTCTAGAATAATTGATAGTTTGAGTATCCAATGCTTCACATAAGGCATTTTTTGGGGAAGCATATTAGTTATCCAAGTTTACATACCTCAAAGAAGATATATAGTTAAATGGGTGATCTTAAGCTCCTCAAGATTCTCATCTCTTGCATCTGATCTTTGTAGATATCTTTCTTAAGATTCACTTCATGGTATACTTTTTTCAAAAAGAAAAAAAGACAACAGATTCAAGTTTAATGCAAGAGTCTTGCTAACAAGTTCCCCCGTGCACTTGTTGAGGATCCAAATTAGGAAATATTTGTATTAGGAATCAACATCATCAATAAACTGGGGAGTGTTTCATTGTTGTTGATTCTGAATGGCTGCAATTTCTATAAATGGATCCCATAGTTTAAAAAGGCGAGCGCCTTTTGCGCCTGAAGCGAGAGGCAAGAGGAGGCGAGGGGTTGTCGCCTGGAAAGAGTGAAGCCAGGCGACGAGCGCCTTTTTGCGCCCATGCCCGTGAATGAGGATGATAAAGATTATGGAGATGATGATGAGATAGATTCTGTGGATATTTAGCTTCTTGTTGTTGCTAGTTGTTAATTATTACATTTCATGACTTTAATTCTCTTTTGCATGTCTTTATTTTCATTTGCTTTAATGGCTATTTATTTTCTTGTTTGGAATTTAAGTTAAGTTCATCTAATGCTTTGGAATTTCAACTATGAATGATGAAATTTGTGTTATTAATATTATGTTGTTAACTTAGTTTCATCACTCATGACATGTTTTATTGTGATTTGTTAAGTTATATATATATATATATTTATTAATTTTTCCTTAATATTTGTTCCGTGAGCGCCTTGCCTCTTGCCTCAAATTTTGACCTCTCGCCAGCCTCTTGCCTTCCACTTTTTTCAACTATGATGGATCCTTAATAAGGTGCCATAGGGGCACTACCTTGAGGTCCTTGGTTTCAATTCCGATACCGACAAGGGGTCACACTTACTTATCAAAAATAAAATAAAAAATATAAGGTGTCATAGGGGCACTTGTTAGCAAGACCCTTAGGTGCCGTTGGTAGCTGTATTAGTCACCCAGACTGGACTAATAATACAGACACCCTTTAAGCAAGTCGTTTGGTAGGAATTAAGACTCCAGAAACTTACGAGGCCTTATCCGGACTAACCCCCTAATCCCCTCGCTATTTATCCCGAATCAGAGCTGGTATTAATAAAAACCGTATTAGAGAGTTCGGGGATAAATTTTTTGTGGACAAAAAATCCCTTTAATATATATAGCAAGTATGAGAAAAAAGGGAGGTCGCTTCAATTTTTTTTTCCATGAAACCTGCTCACTACCCCCCCTCTCCTTCCGAAGGCAACAGAAGCCTACCCAGTGAACTTTGACCTCCGTCCCACTGTCACCTCCCACCATAGCACCATCACCTTTGCCTTTGCTACCTTCTGCCATCACCTTGATAATCACTGCCATATGTTTATCATCAATGACCTCTTGTTGGGGTTCTGTGATGTCTTATTTAGGGTTCTTAATCTTAAATTGATTTGGGAATTGGGAATTGGGAATTGGGAATTTCAGAATTCATTGTTGGAATCAATCTTAACCCCTTCTATTTATTCTTTTTCAAAACTCTTAACTTTGCTAATTTCTTTTATTTCATTTTATTTTACCTGCTTATTCTAAGCCCTTAAATATATTCTCAATCTCTCCATTAAAACTATGACTTCTTTATTCCATTCACTGAATTCTTCAGTATAACGTGGAGGAGGTGATTAGCTTTAAAATGGGCATTCAAAAATTCCTGATACCTCGGTTGAACCATGGCAGCTTCCAGTCCCTATTTGAGTGTATCACGACATCTACGAACATGCTTCACCCACCAGTTATATTCCTTTGACTGGGTGGTTTTAGTTATCAGTTTGCTTCATTTTTGTTTTGGTTGGTTCATGACTTCTTACATTTTGATGGTTTATTCTTTGATGCAATCAAAATAATTTTAGTGTATCACGACGTCTACGAACATGCTTCACCCTCCAGTTATATTCCTTTGACTGGGTGGTTTTAGTTATCAGTTTGCTTCATTTTGTTTTGGTTGGTTCATGACTTCTTACATTTTGATGGTTTATTCTTTGATGCAATCAAAATAATTTTAGTGTATCACGACGTCTACGAACATGCTTCACCCTCCAGTTATATTCCTTTGACTGGGTGGTTTTAGTTATCAGTTTGCTTCATTTTTGTTTTGGTTGGTTCATGACTTCTTACATTTTGATGGTTTATTCTTTGATGCAATCAAAATAATTTTAGTTGATGTCAATTGTTGATTATTTCTTCAAAATTGTTTATTTTTCCGCATTCATACTGTTTCAAGTTACATTTCTAAGAACCTTTTTAATTGAAAAAATATTCAATTTATGAATAAGTTAGATGATGATATTATAAGGTTATTGTTGGAAAAGTTAATAATAATGAGTCATATTCTACTGCTACCAAATGTCAGCATACATTATGGACATGATTAAATGCTCTAATCTTGGTGCTTCGGCCAAAAGTCAGTTATTATTGGAAACATGATTATTAATCCGGATGCATAATACGGGTGCTAATAGTACAAAGATTAATAATAATGCTAATCCTTGTCTGGCTACCAAACGAACTCTTAATGCAAAGCTCTTCCCAAGGTAAAACTTCTCTATCTTTTACATAACTGCGGCAGAGAATCCTTATTATTAAATTTTTTAATACCATTATTTGCAATACATAATCCAATTGTAAAGATGCACCTTGATTTTAAATTTTACCTCTTCGATTTTTTAGCTTGCCCTCCTTCCCTATAATGTTCTCACTGGTCCTTGTTGAGTTAGTAGGTCTCCCACCCTTTCCTTAATATGAAACCACAAAATGTTGAAAATTGAGTTTCCTCCCTTCGTGATTGATCAACACACGTACTTATCCCTTAAGCTTGGCTTTGATAACAGTTAATCGAACTGAAATTACAAGCTGTCCTTAACTACAACCTGCTAGATGGTTTGGCTTAACAAGCTAACTCCACTAGGATTTATGTGGTTCACCAATCTCAGTGGGCTTCATTCATTGAGAGCTTACAATCTTCGCTACTGACGTAAGTTACATTTACAGTCAACTTCACTAAGATTGATTCTCATCCCTTTTAAAACCATCTACTTAGAATTTTGTCTTCCTTACCCAAGAAAGGAACTGTGGTTCTTAGGGGGACCCTACTCAACCCAATTAGTGCATAATTACATGCCGATTGAACAGGATTGGGATGCCTTATTTATTTAGTTTGAGGTAAGTGAGGCACGGTTTTTCAAGCTCTGCTTGATGAATTGTTTTTTCCTTTTTCTTCTTCTTTTGTCTAGATTTATTTTGTTAATTTTGTTTTTATGGCTTGCTCATCCATCCTTTTTCTCCTTTTAATTTATTCTTTTCTTATCAAAAAAGAAAAATAAAAAGAATAACATTATAGTCCCTGGAATCCTCAAACATGATGTATCACACATTTCTATACTGAAAAGAGATTAGACATGCTTTACATAGCCACTGACATGCGAAGTTAACTGCACTGCCTTTTTTGCATTGTTGCATTATTTGAATATGCGGTCATCTTCTGCTTTCTTTTGACTTGTTCCATTCCTACCCAAGACCTGCCTAAATGGCCCAGGGAATGTTTGCCACTCGTTATGGAGCTCCAGTCATCCAAGTGCTATCCTTAATGCTAATGCCCGGACGATTTTAATCCACATGTTGGGCAATTTTGAATTACATCCAGTAGGATTGCAGCTTGTTTCAATCACAGTATAAAGCCTTGATTATGCTATTCTGGTTTAATTAATGCATTTTGGTGGAAATCGTTGATCATGGAATCTGTATGAAATTTTGTAGTCCATGTGATATTTTCAACTTAGATATTGGGTTTTTGGGATTGACAGCTCTTTTTTTTTTTTTTCTTCCCCTCTATGATTTAATCCGATGATTGTCATTGCTTAGTACTGATATGAATTAGTGCCTCATCTCTAAGTTTGTCTTTTCAGGGAACAACCCCCTGATTATGTACTACAGGAGGCCAAAAACACCAGCAAATTCTTCAAATGTGTTGGGAATGTCAATAATGAAGAGAGTCGTCAGGTTTCTACTAGTGGAAGGAGTGCTTACCAAGCTCTAACTGAAGAGGAATATGAAGCTGTAAGTGCTACTTTTAGTTTTGCTGTAAGAGGAAGATTAATTAATTAAAAAGGTATCTAGCTTATGGCTACTTTTGTCAATTCTTTATGTTTATGTCTTTATGACAGTAAATTCCGAAGTTTAAGTGCTTGTTCTCGACCAAAGGGATGGTAGGTGGCGTGTATAAGATTTGAAACCACTTCATGCCCCATACTTGACTTGATAGGATGGACGTAATACTCTTTGTATTCTTCTATCTATCAAAGGAAAAAAAAAGTCATTGATTCGATTACTCCCTCTGTCCCCAAAGAAAGTCCTCTTTGAAGAGTCAAAACTTCTTAATATTGTATCCTAATATTGTATTTCTTTTATATTGCACTAATGTTTATCTTTTGTGTATAACACGTAAAAGAGATATCATATTTTGTTAAAGAAAGAAACAAATTGGAAACTAAAGCTTACACTTTAGAAATTGGACTATCTTTTTGCAGACAAACTAAAAACGATAGCAGGACTAATTTTTTGGGACGAAGGGAGTGTTATTCTTATCCAATATTTCCTCCATTCCATTCAAAGAGTACTACTTCTGTTGTGGGACATTCACTTAAAGAGTGTTGTTTCAAAATTTAAGCTTAAAATTTTTATGAGGTTCAATATTTGCCCTTGCCATGTTACACTTCAACCTATTACAAAATATTTTAGTTCTTGAACTTTAGGGAATTTTTGGGATATTATATTAATACTTAAAAAGTTGGACTTTCAAACATGAAGCCTTTGAGCGGAATGGAGGGATTTCGCATAATTCTTGTTTGCTTCTACGATGTATTGAACTAGGCTTCAATTAATTTGTACTTTCACATTGCATTAGTGACTTTCTCTGACCTATGTTTAGTGGTTAAGGTATGTTAGAGAGTAAGGATTTTAGTGAATGATTGTAATATGATTCTCTTAATAGTATATATATATATATATATATATATATATATATATGCGGTGCACACACACACACACACTCCTAACCAATTAGGGTTCCAGTTTCTCTCAGACTCTCACCTTCTTCTTTTCTTTCCTCACAAACATGGTACCAGAGCTGGATGTTGATTGAAATGTGTGCTAAATCTTTCTCGTTATTTCACTAATGTATCCTTTTTCCAATGAATTATCCTAAAGTTGTATGCTGCCGTTGATGTCCAAATTAAATCAATCCAAGCGTGTAGTGACTGATTTTGTGTGTTTCTCAAGGGTGTGCAACAGTTTTAGAAGGTTCAATCGATCCTTGAGTGGTTCTCCAAAGGTGGGTGCGCATGGGTTGCCTGTGGACTACAATACCACAGTTTTGTCTTTTTTTTCTAGATCTACACCATGAGCACTCCAAACATTAATTGGCAATACGCATCACACACCACGCTGGGAGACTGAACCAGCATATGTGAGCTCCGTGACTGCTGTGCTGTCGCCGAAAACACTTCACTCCCTGCGCCACCTCTGGTGAGGCTCCGACGTAAAGTGTTATCCTAAACTTTACCTGAATCCTTTTTGTTTGTTGTTGGCCCAACCATACTCCCATGGATATTGGTCTTGGGTGTAGTTTGGGTTTGGTATCTTTTGCCAGTTCAGGGTGTTGTGTGTTGGTTGTTAAACAGTTCACAACCTCTTGGGGGTTGGTTTGCTAGTGTAGCTTCAGGGTTCTGTTTCGTAGCCTTCTCAGCCAGTAAAAGGTAAGAAGGTTTGACGGTGATGATGTCAGATGTGGAGTTAGCTCGTTATACACAGTTTCAAGCCTTTTGACCATTATCTTCCTCTTCCACTGCACCCCTTATTACTCTTGTGAACGTAATTGTTTGTGTCGGTAACCTTTTTCCCTGTTTTTGTATTCTATTGTACCTCCCTGTTGTTCATTTCACTTTGTTATCCAAATAGTAAGTTTCCTTGTGAACTTGATTCTTTTTGTCTACCGAGGCTGTGATGGAATTTGGCCTTGTAAGGTGTACCAGTGACCATTTCATATTTTTGATAGCTCATCAAGTGCTGGTAGTATTTTGTTGGTTGCTTATGTTGGTGATATTTGTGGTTATTACTGGTAATAACAGTGAGTTCATCGATAACGGAGGAGAAGAAGTATTATTTGGGAAACTATTCCTTAGGCTGTTTGTTGGATTCTACTGGGGAAGAGAAATAGAAGGGCTTTGATGATGAGGAAAGATCTTTGATTCATTTAAAACACACCCTTCTTTGCTCTTTATTCTTTTGGTGTTCTGAGTGGGTAGAGATTCTCTCTTGTTCTAGCTATTCTTTTGTAGAATTTGTCAATAGTCTCTCTTTTGACTAGTTTTCTTTTTGTGTATACATCTAGTGTACAAACAACGTCACCCATTTTGACGCCTTTGGTATATAATACTTATTAAAAAAATAAAAAATAAAAAAATAACAATGAGTGCATTTGTGAACTTAAGAGAAGGAGTTAGGGAATTTGAAGTACTTCTTGGATATTATGGTTTCTTGTTCAAAACAGGGTATGACGCATGGATTTTAGGGGGAAAAACCAAAGTTTTTCTGTAGATCTGAATGAGATTACCATTATGGGTAGTGAATAATTCGCTCCGCAGGAGGGGTATTAGAGAAAGACTTGACTGAGAAAGAAAAACAGGGTATCTTTGTATCTCAAAGGAAGTATGTGCTTGACATGTTTGAAGACAAATGGATTTTAGGGGGAAAACCAAAGTTTTTTTCTGTAGATCTGAATGTGATTACCCTTATGAGTAATGAAGAATTTGCTCTGCAGGAGGTATTATATAAAGACTTGACTGAGAAAGAAAAACAGGGTATCTTCGTATCTCAAAGGAAGTATGTGCTTGACACATGGGTTTTAGGGGGAAAGCCGAATTTTTTCTGTAGATCTTAATGTGATTACCATTATGGGTGGTGAAGAATTTGTTCCTAAGGACAGGGAAATTGAAGTAATTTGATATTATGGTTTCTCGAGTAAAACAGGGTATCGTTGTATCTCAAAGGAAGTATGTGCTTGACATATTTAAAGACACATGGGTTTTAGGGGGAAAACCAAAGTTTTTTTTGTAGATCTGAATGTGATTACCATTCGATGTAGTGAAGAATGTGATTACCACCAAAACAGATATGTCACACGTGGGACGTATGAACTGTCCACCATAAACAATCAGATCCTTCACTAGGCACGGGGCCATTTGCCAGTGCTCCAAAAAAATTTGTCCACCGACTCCAGCTCCCAACCATGAAAATTTTGTCGGTAACGTGGGGTTCCACATATGCTAACCATATTGCTATGATTAGGCCTGATATTGTATTTCCTATAAGTATACTTGGTCGGTTCATGTCATCTCCATGGTCCATTTATGAGGAGGCTATGTGAGGATCATCCCGTATCTTGCGGGTGATCTTTTTAATGAAATATTATACGAGATTATGGATATTTGAGAAGTAAGGTATTTTCTGATGCTGATTGGCAGGCTCGTTTTAGAAGTGTATCACTAGGTATTGTGTATTTGTTAAAGGTAATTCAATCTCTTGTCCAATTGCGACTTTGCTTTGGAACGAACTCTATGTTCAGTCTGTTCTCTATAGCTTGGGTGATGCCGAAATCAGTTAAAGATCTCCTTTTGAGTTGGTCTCTGTATAAGCGGAGAAGAAGAAGGAACAGCACTTGGCATGCAGTTCCTCCGGGTATTTGGTGGACTATATGGAGGGAACGGAATAGAAGGGTGTTTGAGGATGAGGAGAGGACGGTAGACAAGTTGAAGGACGAGCTGTTTCGTACGTTACTTTTTTGGGGGGCTGAGGATACTGGTACTTCCGATATTCACAACAATTCATGTATTGATTTTGTTAGTAGGTTCTCTATAGATTAGCCCCTTTGTGTATTCTTATAGTTGTCAAAGGACGCGCCTCCTGTTTAGGCGTCAAAAAAAATACTACACTTGTAAAAAAAAAGCCATGGTTTTGATGAGGTTGGATTTGGTAGCTCAACTCTTATATAGTTATGTTGTGAAGCAGGTATTCATATTGCTTCTTTCCAGGGGTTCATGAAAGTAGGGAGCATTTTTTTCTTTGATATACAAAAGTGGACTAGAGATCCACCAAAACAAACACTTGGAAACATACAGAAGGCTCACAAGGGAAAAAAACAAAAAACCAAGAAAGAAAGACCTATTGCAGCTAGCTAGAAGACCAAGAAATAAAGATCCGTAGCAGCTTGCTAGTCCCTTGCTAATTCAGTCGAAGTAGGACCCCGAGCCCTAGTGCTTTAGTCCAAAGAGAGGCCAAAAAGACCATGCAATCCCCCTAGCAGATTAAAAGCCATGTTCTTTCTATCAAAAGTTGTAGAATATCTCAGTTCGAAAGCACCAAAGGATAGCAAAAATAAGACAACCGCAAAGCATTCTACCCCTTTCCATTTACCAAAACTAGCAAGTCCTCCGCATGGAGAAAGTTTGTCATGATATAAGGGATGGAGGGCTGGGCATATAAAACTTAAAAGCGTTTTAATATAGCTCTTCTTGGTTAATGGCTTCGGCGTTACATGTTTGAAGTTAAGGGTTTGTGGAGGAAGGTGGTTATTTGTAAATACGGGGGGGGGGATCATATTTGGTTCCCGAAGATTGCGCTCAATTCTTTTGATTCAAAGGTGTGGAAAGGTATTTGTAAAGGGTGGGCTTCTTTTGAGAGGCTTTCGATATTGGAAGAGGGGAAGAAGGTGAATTTGTGGAAGGATAAATGGTGTGGGGAGGAAGAGCTGTGGAGATTATATCCAGCTTTGTTTAACCTAGTGGTGGATAAACATTGCAGTGTCAGCTCAGTGCTTCATATAAAGCAAGGTAGAGTGACGTGAATCCCTGTTTTTCGCAGGAATTTACAGGATTTGGAGATGGAGCTATGTACAAATATTTTCAAGAGACTTTATGTGCTCCAAATTGATGGCTGGAGGGAGGACTCGGTCTAATGGGCTGCTTCTTCAACAAATAAGAAGTTTTCGGTGAAATCTTACTATCGTGTTCTTTTGGGTGGGGAGTGGCCCACTCTTTTACTTAGAAGAGTATTTGGAGAAATTGTGCTCCCACTGGAGCAGCTTTTTTTGCATGGGAGTCTTGCCATGGTGCTATTCTGACCGGAGATAATTTACGGAGGAGAATAAGGGTTTATGTCAACCGGTGTTACATGTGTAAATGTAATGAAAAGAACATCAATCATTTGTTACTTCACTGCCCAGTTGCTAGTGCTCTTTGGAATTTGATATTGGGACTTTTGGAATGTCATGGCTAATGCCTGGTTAAGCTAAGGAGCTGCTTTTGAGCTGGTCTTGGCATAATCGGCAAAGGCTTAATGTCAGTCGTCTGGTATACAGCACCGGCAAGTGTTTGGTGGACCATTTGGAAAAACAGAAATAGGAGAGCGTTCGACAATGTTGAAGCCTCGTTGGTCCAGTTGAAGGACAACCTTTTGTGTACCCTATTTCTCTGGTGTATAGAGACATTGCTCATCACGCATGGCGGTTCTTTCTTTTGTGGATTTTGTGAATAGTTTTAGATTGGAGTAATTTTTTTGTATATCGCCAGTGTACAAAGGATGCATTATCTGTTTTGACGCTTTTTATAATGCTCATTATTCATAAAAAAAAGAAAAAAAACTAGCAAGTCCTCCTCTGAGTTAGGGCTTACCCAAGACTCATGGATCCATGCAAAATGGCGCCTCAACCGCTATGCCATGCTATAGTGAAGAAAGAGGTGGGAATGCTTCTCCTTGCCTGTATGACTTTGTTAGAATGTCTTTTTGCATGCAGTGATTTGCCGTCATCATAATTGTGCTTTCGATGAACAAGGGGGATCTAATTTTGAAAGGGACTTAATGCAGACTGTACTTTACTCGTGAAAAGCTTTAGCAGACTATGTTACAAGCGTAGTTATCAAATTGTTTTACCTTGTGGTGAATCGAAGGTGCCCAATATTGTATCTCAATTTGTATCGTATATTGGATCATAAGATACAGAAAATTCTGAAAATAATTTCTTAAACGAATTGAAATTGTATGCGACTTTATTTTGATATGAAACTAATATTAGGAACACGATCACATCGTCAAAAGTAAGATGATGTGATGTAGCACAACAGGATTAATGCTCTACTTATTTGCTTTTATCTTTTATTTAATATTTAATTGCTTTTCCTTATTCTAGTAGGTTTATTTTAAAGTTCCCTAGTCCTATTATTTTAAGGTTTCCTAAATCCTAGTTAGTTTCCTGTTAGGGGAGGTTAGTCTATTTAAGCTTTTGGTTTTCTGTTTGTAAGGACACAATTTAATTACAATTTATTACTTTACAACTGGTTTTTTCCCTAACTAGGGTTTGTTCTTGTTTGTTTTTTTTTTGAACAGTAATAAATCCGAGAGTAAGAAATTGTAATTAAGTTGTGTCCTTACAAAGAGAAAACCAAAAGCTTAAATAGACTAACCTCTCCTAACCAGAAACTAACTAGGATTTTAGGAAACCTTAAAATAATAGGACTAGGGAACTTTAAAATAAACCTACTAGAATAAGGAAAAGAAATTAAATAAAAGATAAAGCAAATAAGAAGAGTATTAATCCTGCATCACGATGTGATGTGACTTAAGTCCCACTGTTAGAGTAGATCTTCTTTGGATCTTAATCCGTAAGATAGTAACGGAGTTATCCATAAGGAGGAAATGGTGAGTTCTTTGGTGGTCAATCAAGGGGGTACAGATTTATGGAGTCCTGTTTTTCGCAGAAATCTGCATGATTGGGAGATTGACGAAGCAGTACAGTTCATGGATCTACTTCAGGGTTGTAAGAGGCAGGCTTTGAGTGAAGATAAAATTATCTGGGAGGCTTCTAATAACAGATTGTTTTCTGTTAGATCTTTCTACTTGAAGTTGATTGAGAAGGAAAAAAGTTTATTCCCTTGGAAGGTAAAATGGAAACATAAAATCCCCGATAGGGTAGCTTTTTTTGTTTGGGAAGCAGCCAGGGGTGTCATATCGACGGGGGAAAATTTGAGATCTCGGGGTTTGACTTATGTTAATCGGTGCTACATGTGCAAAAGTGAAGAGGAGGATGTAAATCATTTGCTGCTCCATTGCTTTGTGGCTAGGGAGCTTTGGAACTCCCTTTTCCTCTCTGCTGATGTTCCGTGGGTTATGCCCAGGACTGTTATTGATACGCTTCGGGGATGGTCTTCCTTTACCCGGAATAGGAGTAATTTCTGGAAGTATGCCCCCTCAGCTATTTGGTGGACCATCTGGAAAGAGAGGAACAAAAGGGCTTTTGAGAACAATGAATCTGATCTTGTAGGAATCAAAAAGTCTTTTCACTTGTATTTGAGATTCTGGTGCTTAACTGTCGACCCAACTTTAGAGGATCCTTTTTGTAATTAGGTTGGGGTCTTTTGGTTTGTAGTTTAGTGTATGTATACTTCCAGTGTACAAGGTAGTGTCTCCTTTTTTGATGCCTGTTAATAATACTTATATTTTACTTATCAAAAAAAAAAAATTTGAGTCAAAGATTCGGAAATTGCAGTGCCATCCCTCAGATTTATAAATGAAAGAGTCACTTTTTAGTATTAAAAGTGTCACTTTTAGTTTTTAAACTTTTGGTCTTAGAAGTGTTGTGGCGACCGGACCCGGATTCCAAGACGAAATCCCAAGGTCGTGCCGCCGGGAAGCAAATAACAACAAACAAGTAGCAAATAATGGGTAGGGCCATAACGGCGATACGCCAATAACTCAAAACATATGCGGAAGCGAAATAAACTAAACAGTGGCGCCCGAGCTAACAAGCTCAAACTAAAAACAACCAAAGAGATAATTAATCTCTCGGTCCAAAAATTCGACTCGCGTGCCGCAACATTGGGCACGTAGGACTAATCTCCCTGTCATGCAATTCAAATATATAGCATAATATAAACCAAGTCATCGGCGAAGCTACGGCCGGAACCCAACATTACACTTAGTCTAAGACTCTAGTCTAACAACTCAACGGCTAAAAACATGCCGGAGAACAACATAATATTTAACTAGCAATGTAACATGCTAAAACATAATCACCAATTTTACCAAGCGCGACTAACACAAGTCGGCTACCAACGGCATAAGTACTAATAACTATAAGTACCAACAACAAGATAACATATGGAAACGAAACCATAAATATACACCAAGCACGACTACTACCGGTCGGCTACCAAAAGAATAGGCTAAACAACAATTACAAATATTACAATTCACATTTAGGTTTGCTACCCAATATGAAGTTTACATAACTTCATCTTTCCCAAACGGCCTTACCAAAAGAAAACAAACTATCTAAGTAGCAACCTGCCAAAAGAATACTTCGTCAACGCAATCTTCTTGATTTACTTGGATCCGCTCGTGCGACTCGGATCTAGGGAAAAACAATCAACAAATAAAAGTAAGTCACAAAGACTTAGTAAGTTACTAACCATAACTTCCTACCATGGCATAATGTTTAATAATGATTTACATCATGCTATCTTCATATATTAACTTTATAAAAATCATGCTATGGCATCCATGCTCAACATTAAATAAATATGTTATCATTATAGTATAACATCTCACCAAAAATTCATGTCAAGGCATATTAGACTTAACAATAATGATTTATGCCTTTGGCATAATACAACATTCAAATAATGTTCATGTGATAGCATTTATGCTTAACAACCTTAAACAACATGTTATCTGTCAAGTATAACATTTATGAAACCAATACAACCATCATATCATATCCAAATCACCAAGCACATTATTCACATAAGCACTTGTGAAACAATTCATATAAAAGGGATATGATACCATTACCAATTCTTCCGCGCGTGTCGCTCCTGCAAAAACACGTGCAAAACCTTTATGTGCCCTCGATATCCCTCTCGTAGATATCGACGTCCCCGAGACAGTCTCCGCTCGAGTTCCATAGTTATCAAAGTCATGTGTATTACTACAACTGAGATAAACTACTTCCCCACCGTGGCCATCGATGGAGGGGTGTGTGCAAACCCGGCACGGCGATCCATCGCGATCACGAATCTCACAATTCGTGAAGACGATGTATCGTCCCACCAAAGACTCAACAGACCGACTCCAGCTGGACTCAAAACCCAAGCACAAGTAATATATACTCATATGCTCAAAACAAGTAGGTAAACACTCTACCATCAAACTAGTCATGCTTTTCATCCACAACTAGCATAAATATCACAATAGAGAATCATATAAACTCTCATAATCAAGTGTTCTTCATACACTTCAAAACTTCTTGGAGGCTTGACCTCCATGATTTCTACCCAAAATTCCGTAGGACTTAAGATTATAGTTCCTAGGATTCATACTAACCCAAAGGTTGACTCCGTTGAGTCCAATCTAAACTTTCCGAAAATTTAGGGAATAGAAGCATGGGCTTCAACATCCCCCTATGTTCATAACTATCGCCAATAACCATGTTCCCAAGTTCAATAAACTCACATAAACCCCACAAAATCCTTAACAATGCAACTTAGAACAAATTGGCAATTTTGTGCATAAATTCATTTTTGACACCTTACCAATCATATTCTCCAAATCATGATTAAAACATACAACATGGTTTAATATACTCTACTAAACATGTAAAACATAATAATCAAGCTCACAACCATAATTTGTAAGCCAAAACATAATTAGGGCAAATCCCCTTCCAAGTATCTCTACCAAATCAAGCTCAACATCCATGGGTAATTCACATAGCCAAGTTTAATAGACTAATTAACACATGAATTTCACATAAATCAAGGTCTCATAAAGGTTCAACCAAGTTCTAACAACAATTGAAGACCTAGGGTTCATGGCATCTCTACAAACCCTAACAATTGCATCCATTGACCTCACGTAGCATATATGATTGTTTCCCTAGGGTCAATGGAGCCAAAAGAAAAAGGAAGAGAGGTAGAAACTTACTCAATTTCAGCCCTCACAAACTGCAAATCCAAACCCTAGAGATGAGGTTGTTCTCCTCAACTTTCTCTCTTCAAGTTCACGGGTAGAATGGGGGAAGAAGGTCCCTAGCAATGGCTTCTGAGATTGAGCCCTTCAAAACCCTAGAATCGCCACCCTCAAGCTCTCTCTCAAGCTCTCTGTTGAATGCTCGCAGAAGACGCAACTGAAGGAGTCGTATTCTGTTTGGCCGACTAAGTGAGAGAGTGCGTTGGTTTTAGTTTAAGTGGGGGGATTAACTCTCCTAATTAATCCACTAATCAACCTCTAAAACCTCTAATAAGTGTTTAGGACAAGTCTTAGGCTAAGTAGAAGGGTTTAGGTTAGGTTTAACTTGGGTTTAGTTGGGTAAAAATCAGACAATGCGCGAACAGATTGAAAAATCCCGTAATCAGGATTTAGGGACCAATGCGGTCACATCCTACCCATATGATGCGAGCGCATCAAAGCTGCATTCAGCATTCCAAGGTTTGTTGCTTCCTTGCTCGATCCCGGACTCTCCCGCATGCATTCTCGAGTCCTTCCAAGCCAAAAAGTGTCTACAAATCAACCTTAATGACCTCCAATCTATAACCAAAACAATCAAGCTTCAAACCTCAACTAAACAAGGCCAAGAACTCGGGCAAAACTCTCCCGAACGACAACCGAAAAAGTCAAACGGAGAAAGGTTAACGCTAGAATCAAACTAGCAACCAAACCGACAATGCAACAAGCATCCAACCAACATCTAAGGCATGTAAATGATATTATAAATGCCCTCTAACAATTATCCATGTGATAACAACATAAATCACAAACCCGAGATTCAAAGCATCTCGCGAAAGAAAAATGCATACGTGCATCTCAAACGACGTAAACGAACATGCTATTGACTCCAAACACATGAGTGAGCTAAATGAACATATTTATGATGATTATAAATGTATGAATCCATGCATAACACAAGCAAGCCATAATTCAGGGTTTTACAAGTGTCACTTTGCATCTTTAATGAAAATTATTAATTTTTTCCTTTAAAAAAGTTACTTTTGACCTTAATAGGTGTCACTTTTCAATACAAATGAAAATTGTCACTTTTTGCCTTAAACGAGCCGTTTTATTAGCATTAAAAGTGTTACTTTTTCGTATTAAATGTGTCACTTTTGACTTTATAAGTGGCACTTTACATTATAAATGAAAACCGTCACTTTGCATTAAAAAGTGTTACTTTTGGCATTAAAAGTCTTTTTTGACCATAAAGTGTCACTTTGCATTATAAAGAAGTTGATTAAAGCTTTAAGTTGATTTAGGACAAAAATGCAAAGTCGGGGAGGAGGGAGGAAAGAGACTGGTAGTCAAGTTCTTAAAGTAAACGGGCACCGGAGCACGATTTGAAAGAAGGACACCGGAGCAATTGAGGAAAATTTTCATTAATGTGGTGTCACCTCTTCCAGCCAGACCCACGTCCTCCACTAGTGGGTGACCCGCATCCAACCCATTTCGTCAAGTTTCAGCCCGTTTCTCTATCTCATTTTGACCCGTTTTCTTGTTGGGTAACACGCGGTTTTCTGTGATGGGTCGCCCGCTCCAGCAGCCTCCTTTCTCTCTTTTTGGGGCTCCGTCTTATGGATTCAGATGTTGTAAGACTGTCTTACATGAGTTTTTGCCCTACTGTTATCCTACTTTTTTTTTTTTTTTTGATAAGTAAAGGGTATAATTGTATTATAGACAAAAGGCAACAAAACAGGTGCTGCGTCCTTTGTACACCGGGAGTATACACAACAAATTACGGAATAATAAAGCTATCCATAAACTCTATAAAAGAGTTGACAGAAATCCCAACTGAATCTGCCCACCAAAAGAACAGCAAATGAAGAGGATCATTCTTCAAAGCAGAAACAGACCTCTCCTCATTGTCAAAAACTCTTCTATTCCTCTCCTTCCATATTACCCAACAGACTCCCAAGGGAATAAGGTTCCAAATGAAATCTCCCTTCCCCTTCCGATTTAAATAATCCTTGAGAGAATCAGGCATCACCCAGGAATCCAGGATAGATTACAAAGGCCAAAAATCAAACTCCACAATTCCCTCGCCACTATACAATGAAGCAAAAGATGGGTCACACTCTCACCATCCCCTCTACACATGAAGCACCTATTCACATATACTATGCCACGTCTCTGCAAATTACCACCCGTGAGAATAGCATCATTGGCTGCCTCCCAAGCGCAAAAAGGCCACCCTTGCTGGAACTTTGGACTTCCAAATTGTTTTCCAGGGGAACAAGCCTCTATCCTGATTACCCAAGGCAAAGAAGTAGGATTTTTCTGTAAAACTTTTATCCTTTGACCTCTTCCAAATGACCCTATCCTCCATGTTCTGATCGATTTGCGGCGAGTAAATAGATTCGGAAAGCTGAAGAAAAGACTCAAATTCCCAATCCTGGAAATTCCTTCTAAAAGCTATATTCCAAAGGACCCTACCATTCTCGAACTGGAGATACAAACTAACCTTCGCGTCTTTATCTGTTGCAATGTTGAAAAGGTTGGGAAAGGCTCTCGACAGTTCCACATCCCCACACCACTTATCTGTCCAAAAACCAACCGAAGATCCACTCCCTATTTCAAAAGATAAATTCCGAGCAAACGAGTTCCACCCTTTCCTTATCCCCTTCTAGACCCCCACACCGTATGACATAGCAACATCCTTTGGAAACCAACAATGATTCCTTTCCACTACTAACCTCCAAAGAGCATTTCTTTCGACCAAAAACCTTCATAACCCTTTACCCAGCCTTATTCACCCTTCTAAGCTTCTTGATCCCTAGCCCCCTATCCCTGATACTCAAACACACCCTATCCCAATTGACTAAGTGATATTTATGGCCCACCGAAACTCCTTCCCATAAGAAATCCCTCTCCAATTTTTCCAATCGATGGCAGACTGAGGCTGGCATAACAAATAAGGACATGAAATAAATAGGAAGAGTAGATAGGGTGTTCTTAATCAGAGTCAGACGACCGGCCTTTGATAAAAATTGCTTCTTCCACCCTGCCAACCGCTTTTGAAACCTTTCTATCACAGAACCCATATACTCGCACATTTAGATGGAGCACCTAACGGCAACCCCAAATAGGACGTAGGGAGATAAGCAACCTTGCTGCCAAAAAAAGAAGATGAGACATTGACACCCTAGGACCACTGACGCTTCCCACATTAAAACCCCTCAAGAAGCCTCCATCAACAGCTTTCTCCATCATTAAGCTTAAGGCTTCCATCACTAGAATAAACAGGAAGGGCGAGAGAGGGGATGAGACATTGGCAGGCACACATGGTTTCTGCACGGGCTTTTTCTGCTAAGACCATCAAAAGTGTTATCAGAGCCCAAACTCAGGGTGCACTGTAATTGGACTGCCAGACTGAGGGTACTGCAATCCCAACTCCACTCTGTGTGGACTGCCCATGCATGTGAAGATAAGCGTGTTGCTGACTACAGGCCAAAGCACGAGGGACACAAATGGTGTGGCCTCGGGTATGTTCTAATGCATGTGCGAGTAGTGGAGATAGGCACAGCTATTTGGCAGAAGCATATGATTGGAGTGGTTCTTTGGGGATGCATAGGTATGAAGGAGCGAAACAGTTGGAATGGCCAGCTTGGCTGCTTCATGGTCTTGCTGTTTGGCAAGTTTCTAATTCATCATGGAGGCACAACAAAGCAACGACTTGACATGGTAAGTGCTCAGGATGCATTGGCATTGTGGCGAGGGCACTCATTATTTAGGTAAGGGAGTTATCACGTAGTGATAGCCTTGATCAATGTTGGCTCTTTGGGGATACTCTGATGGCGTATTCTGTAGTAACTCAAACTGTGTGTTGATAGGTATATGCCTGAATTGTAGCGTTCTTTACCGACTATTGCTTGTTGCCGCATATGGGAAAGGATGGCATGCGCCATTGGTGGGATGGTATGGGTGAGGAACTAGCTTTTTCCCTTGACTTTGTGACAAGGTTGCAATCTCTTTTAGGCCCCAAACTCACAAATCTTTAATTTCAATCAGCCCAAGGTGGAACGCGGTAATTTACATCCTTACCTGACTCGATTTGCAGCCAAAAACACAGGTTTCTCCGGCATGAAAGAGTTTGTTCAAGGTATGGAAAGTAGTCTTCTCAGGCAGGACGTAGGGAAAACCATTTTCAAATTATATGGAGTTAGGAATGAGTACGGTAAGATGAGGGGCAGGACATACCTTTTTCTTTTTCCTCCTTTTCTTTTAAGAAAATAAAAAAGGAGTTTTATTTAACAGAAGAGGATGTACAAGGATGGAGGACCATTAGTTCACTTTAAGAGCTAATAAGAACATGTGGAAAAGGAATAAGGAAAACCAAAAATGGCAAAAAGTCCATCCTACTATTCTGCTGCGGGTCCGTAAAAGCAATCCCTTGAAGAGTGACAAAAGCCTTCACGCAAAGAGATGCCAAGAAGATAATAAGTGGGAGGAATTGAGGGAAAGGCTCCTCGTGTTAAATATTGTTCCATTTTGCTTTGTCTAAATGCACCAAAGAAGGGTGATTATCCAAAATTGCCAAAGCGATTTATGCTTAGGTTTTCTGAGGATTTATTAAATGTAGAGAATAAACTGCTCCATGAAACCAGGCAGCCTCACGGTGGAAGAACAGCTGAGTGAGACTTGCACGGTTGCACCTAATAGGCCATCAGAGCATCCCGAAAAGAGCCAACATTTGATTATGTTTAGCGTGTCCCGTTGACCCACGCTCCATGACAATCTGCTCCAAATCTCTTCTTGACTTGATCAAGATTTGAGTCCAGAGCACTTATTAGCATCTGGCCAGTAGCTTCTTCAAAGGTGTGGGCAGGGCCAAGTCATGCTACTGCTGCTTTTGGTATCCTTAGTAGTTCTTTGATCAGTAAAGTATTGCTCCCCACAAGGCCCACCATGAAAGAAAATGTATTCCTGGGCTTTTCAGATTTTGGCTGAACAATTTTGGGAAACACAGTCTAATTAGTCTGGAGGCGTGTTAGAATCCATGTGTCTTAATATATGTTGCTTACTCATTTCGTTTCTCCACTGTTGAAAGTCCTCACTGTCACCAGTTTGGGAAGCTATAACCCTCATTGCCATCAGAATTGGCGTTAAGTGCATTTCCTGGTTCACGGTCTTGCCCTTGAGTGCTTTTATTTGAAGAAGCAATATCAGGTTGGAAGAGTTATTAAACCTCCCTGATGCAAGCAGTTTGTCTGATCCACAGATCCAAGAACTACTCTCTCTGGACCAAAATGACTGTCACCCATTTCATATTGATCCTTCTCCAGGGTGTCCACTTTCCATCATTTTTCTTTTTGTTATCCTCCAGATATGAGATCATGTCATGAGCTTCTACCATTACAAGAAGCAATTTCTGCTAACTTGAGATAGTTTAGTTGTAGCTTTGTGCTTTTAGAGTAAATCTTTTTGTTTGGATGTATTCTATTTCATTTAATCAGCTGTTGACTTCTGTCAGAGGGAGTTGAAGAAACCTTCGGTTGGAAAGGAGTACTTTAATCATATGAACCTTGAAGCAATCGTCAGAAAGTATCCTTACAGGAAAAATTTGCAAGACGAAGATTTGGCTAAAGGTTAGCTTCCTTAAAGAAGTTCTTAATTGTATATAGCTCATGCCCGGACAATTATATTGTTGTTCTTTTTGCCAATTCCTGAAGAAAATATCTTATGGCCATTCTATCATGAACATGCTGCAGAGGGTCGAGTACGACTAGCACTGATTGATTTCTTGAGGGGACTTGTTGAGTTTGATCCAGCAAAGCGGTGGTCGCCTTTGCAGGTTATTGAACATTCTATAGTGTCCTGCAAAGAGAAATAAATACAATATTAAACCTTCTGAAGCTTCTTTTATTCTTTTGTTTGCTTTTGAACTCTAATTTTATTTAAAAATAACGTGTCCCCAGTACAAGAGTTAAATGCTGGGCCATCGATTTAAGATATCCCATGTCTAAAAAAGGAAACAGACTAACTCTAAATGAGGCAGCTGATGAGGCATAAAATAAAGGAAACTAACTAAAAGTTTATAATTGAGCAAACTATTGACTGCATGTCTGGAATATCAACTAGCGGTCTAGCACTGTAGAAAATTGTAAAATTATAATCACTTTTGATCCATTCAGTGGAGATTTTAATATCTTCAACTGGAACATGTTAATATTTGTGTCAGTAGAGAACACAACTGGTGAGTTTCTGTTCGTAATACGAAGAAACAAGTAACGTTGCATTTCGCTTTCCGTGTTTAGAAAACCCAATTGGGGGAGTTTGACTTCTTCAAGTTCTTAGTTATTTTATTTATGAAGGAGCAAAAAGATCTTATAAGCAAGAAAAAGGTATAAAGAGAAAAGAGGTGAAGTATCAACAATGCAGCCTGGTGGTATAATGAAGCAATCATGATTTTTACTTATCAAAACAAAAACAAGAAAAAAGAGAAAAGAGGTGGAAGCGGGAGGATATAGAATGCTTGAAGTTGCCTCTTCAAAACTTGTAAATTGCAAATATAATTAAGAGAACTCAATAGAGTATGGCCCTCCAATACCTCGATAAAACACGAAGGCGATTTTCTTAAAAACTCCCCTCGCTTTAGAGCATACAAAGGCCAATAATAGTTGCTCAATTCCACTACAAATGGTAGAATACTTTCAGTGTTGGCAACTCCCACAACACCGCAAAAGAAAAGCCTCTCTGAGAAATCAATGTTCTCCTTCCTACCATTTGAATATGAACTTCAAAGTAGCATACTTCCCATCAGTAGTTCCATATGTTGTTCAATTAGAATCCAATAAGGCCACTACCGAATATTATAGCAATTTGAAGCAATGCGGGGGATTGGTATGGTACTCATTGGCAAGCACGCTCACGAGATCCAAAAACATTTTTTTTAGAGTTCAATGTTAGCGTAGTCAAAGATCCAAAAACATTTTTTTAAAATCTTAGACAAGGTTTTAGACAAGACGTTGGCATAATATAGAAAGATAAATATAGCGTGTCTTCAAGAAACAAAATGTGTAAGGGAGAAATCTAGAGAACTAAAAACAAACGTTTTAAGTTCAACTATACCGGAAAAGATAGACATAGAGATGGAGTTGGTGTAGTAGTGATAAGAACCTTAAAGTAGATGTTTCATCAGTAACTAGAAAAGCAGATATAATAATACTTATAAAATTTGTAGTAGGTAAACAAATAATTAACGTAATTAGTGTTTACACACGACAAGTAGGATTAGACCAACAAACTAAAACTGAATTTTGGGAGCGGGAGCATTAAGATAAATTAGTGCAAGGGATATCCGGAATTGAGCTATATTAGGGGAGATTTTGAAGGCCATGTGGGAGAGGATTATGTTGGGTATGAGGTGGTGCATGGAGGATGTGGTTTAGTGATAGAAATGACAAGGTAGTAGTTATTTTAAATTTTGCGGTAGTGTGCAACTTTGTGATAGCGAACACATTTTAAGAAGAGGGAAGATCATTTAGTAACTAATAAGAATGGAATTAATAAGAGTCTAGTAGATTATTTCTAACTACAAAAGTCAACTGATGAACTTGTAAAGACTGGTAGGTTATTCCGGGAGGGAGCTTAACTTCACAATATAGGATTATGGTGCTAGATATTACCCTAAAAAGCAAACAACAACATAGAAAGGGCGATGGTACTCGAGATATAAGTGGTCGCATTTGAAAGGCGTGAGATTAAGTTTACTTGAGGATAGCTTGTTAAAAGATGCAACATGGAATGTTAGCTTACACCCATAGGAGCTACCTCCCAAGTTAAGCTTCTCCTTTGTTTATGCAATGACCAACTCAGGAAGACCTTTTTCACCAAATTCAGGATCACCCACGAGATAGAAAATAGGCTAAACAACATATTCCATAAATCCGTGGCAGCTGAACATGAAGCAATAAATGGTTAACACTGCCTTCACACCCTTTGCACAGAAACCACCGATTAACATAGATCATATGGCGTTTCCGCAAATTTTCTCCTGTAAGGATGGTTTCGTTAGCAGCTTTCCACGCAAAAAACATCATTCTACTAGGGGCCTTTAGATCTCCATAAACTCTTCCAGGGGAACACAATCCTATTTTTGTTAGATAAGATGTGATAATAAGATATAACCGAACAAGTATTACCTATATAACCCACCCACATCACTGTGTCTTCCCGCTGACCAAGTTGCTGAGAATATAACTTGCCAAAAAACTGCATACAAGAATTCAACTCCCAATCTTGAAAATTTCGCCGGAACAAAGGACACCAAGTCACCTTCCTGTCTTCTATATGCTGATTAGACTGGCCAAACAATCCTTCTCCGCGACTAAATTAAATAATATAGGAAAAGTCCTCCATGGCTCCATATAGTCAAATGATTTATCCTTCCAAAATCTAACTTTAGCACCATTGCCAATCTCGAAGGAAATGTGTCTCTCAAACATAGTACATCCTTTCCTAATAGCTTTTCATACCCCCACCCTATAGCCTGTTGAAATATCACATGGAAACCACAAATGCTCACCCTCTCTGTACGCGCTCACCACCAATTTCCTCCATAAGACATTTCTATGCACGACAAACCTCCAAAGCCACTTCCCCAAAAGAGCAATATTAAACAACTTCAGCTTTTTGATACCCAAACCTCTATTTCTCGCACTATCACAGCTTCCATTTGACCAAATGATATTTTTGAACAACCGAAGACCTATCCCACAAAAAGTCTCTCCATCTTTTCAAGCCTACCGGCCCTACCCCGAACCGAAGCAGGAAGTACAAAAGTGACATGAAATATGTGCGAAGACTGGAAATAGTGTTTTTGACAAAAGTAAGCCTTCCACCCTTTGACAAGAATTGTTTCTTTCATTCTGCCAACCGCTGTTCGAACTCAATAATTGCATTCCACA
This sequence comes from Codonopsis lanceolata, assembly GCA_013146195.2. Lineage (NCBI taxonomy): Eukaryota > Viridiplantae > Streptophyta > Magnoliopsida > Asterales > Campanulaceae > Codonopsis > Codonopsis lanceolata. The sequence goes on from JABEVN020000041.1 coordinate 103,069, forward strand.
TCTCTTTTTTTTGATAAGTAAATATGTTTTAAAAGCAAAAGCATAAAAACAGGTGACGTTCCTATCTCCACTAGGCGTATATACTACCAAAAGAGCTAAAGCCCGACTAAAAACCTATACACAAAATTTACAAACTATCCGTCAAGCATGCTGTCATAATGGTCTCGAGCACCAAAAAAACAGATAATTAAGCAAAGAATTCTTCAGCTCAGCCATGGTTTTTTCTTAATTGTCAAAAACCCTTCGATTTCTCTCCCTCCAATTGTTTTTTTTTTTGTAAGTAAAGATTGTATTAATTACGACGCCAAAGGGGAGGTGCAACCATGCACACGGGAAGTATACTAAACAAAAATTACAATTGGATTCAAATCACTCCCATAGGAGCAACCTCTCAGATTCCTACTACCAAAATAGGTCCAGCACAAAAAGAGATCTTGGGCTGTGCGCAGCATTACCCAGCTTAATTTGAACTTACCAACCAACATATGCCATAACTCCACTGCCACTGGATAGTGAAGGAGCAAGTGATTGGTACACTCACCACTCCCCTTGCACATAAAGCACCAATTGACATAAACTTTTCCCCACCTCCACAAATTATCACTGTGAGAATAGCCTCATTTGCTGCTTCCCATGCAAAAACACCCTCCTGTCACTATTTGCCAACTTCATATAGAATGATTTTACCGAGAATTCTTGTCTTTACCTCCCTTCCAAACCACTCTGTCGCAACCATGATCAACCTTCTGGAAATAAAGACACTCTAAGAACCTTGACACTGCCTTCATCTCTCAATCCTGGAAATTTCTTCAAAAAGTCGGACTCTATGTGACCCTTCCGTCTTCCACTTTTAAAACTAAGCTAATCATACAAGCCTTATCTGTAGCCACTGTAAACAAGCTAGGGAAAGCCCTACTCAGTTCCGTTCCACCACACCATTTATCTTTCCAAAATTTCACGGCATTGTCAGAACCAATCTCGAATGAAACATACCTCATGAAGGCGTCTCATCCCTTTCTAATACCTTTCCAGACCCACACCATAAGAATCCAAAATGATAGATGGAAACCCCAAGTGTTCCCCCTATCCGTACTTGCTCACCACCACTTTCCTCCAAAAAGCTTCCTTATTATCAAGAAAACTCCATAGTCGCTTGCCCAACAAAGCTTCATTAAAGATCTTAAGATTTCTAATGCCGAAGCCTCCTTCCTGCAAAGCCTTACAAACCTTGGCCCACTTTACCAAGTGGTATCTATGTTCCACCGACTTGCCTTCCCACAAAAAGTCTCTTTCCAACTTCTCAAGTCTATCACGAACATCTCTCTGCTCTAAAATGGAGCTCCAATAGGCAAACCATGATAGACGAAAGGAAGCCTGCCAACCTTACACCCAAAGTAAGAGGCCAAGAATCCAACATCTATCACATCACCGGAATTATCTTGCCTTTTGCAATGTTAATACTTAGACCCGAAACTGCCTGAAAGAACAATAAGACGAGACAAAGATAACACAGTTGAGAATATCAGGTTTGCCTCGCTAAAAAGGTGTCATCCGCAAACAAAAGATTAGACACCGGAGAATCCACCCCGTTTCTTGTGCCCACTTTAAACCCATGAATAAAACCTCCCAACACAGCTCTATCCAACATCTTGCCCAAAGCCTCCATGGCAATGATAAGCATAAACGGAGAGAGGATGGTGCAAAAGAGAGTCCTATAAAACTTGGTAAATATCTACAAATTTGGAAGACTTATAGTGATACCAAATTGCTGACAAGAAGTAAGGAAAACCATGAGAGAAGCTAAGTCTAAAGCATTCAACGAATTTTCATAATAAACTATATACAAAAGATGGGGAGAAGAAAGATAGGTGGAATGTGTATTTTGAAAAATTATCAAATGAGTAACATATGGGTAATGTTACCGTAGAGGAACGTGATACTGGTGGTAAAAGTAGAGATATTATCTTTTGTCGTAGGATTAGTAGAATTAGTTAGAGAGGCGAAGTTTTCTTTAAGAAAGATGAATACCAGAATGTTTAAGACCGGATGGAGTACCCATTTAGGTATGGAATGTCTAAGAGACGTAGGAGTGTCGTGGCTAGTAAAGTTATTTAATAAATCATGATGTCAAAGAGAATGCCTAATTAAAGGCGGGAGAGTATTATAATACCAATATACCACTATGAAGGTGTATTCAAAGTTGTACGAATACAAGGATGTTCAATTTGTAAATCACACGATGAAACTTTGGGAGAGAGTACTTGAAAATAGACTAAGAAGGGAAACAACGTTAGAGAATCAGTTTGGTTTTATGCCAAGAAGGTTAACTATGAAAGCTATCTACTTATTAAGAAGATTGATGGAAAGATTCAAAGAGGGATAACATGATTTACATATGGTTTTTATTGACTTAAAAGAGTTGTATGATAGAGTTCTTCGATTGGTGGGTATTAGTGAAGTGGTTAAATGAGATATGTTAATGTGATTAAGGATATATACGATGGAGCTGCGAAGTTAGCTAGGACTACGTCACAAGATATTTGTGAGTTTTAGTTACCGGAAGATCACACCAAGAATTAGCCTTAGCTCCTTGTCTTTTTGCCTTAGTTATGGGTGGATTAACTGAAGATATACAAGATGATATATCATGGTGTATTGTGTTTTCTGATGACATTAACATTGTTCTGATTAATAAGAGGAAGAGTGGGTCTACGATAAGCTAGTAAAGAGAGAAACCTTAGAAGTCAAAGGCTTCGAAATAAGTAGGAGTGAAACGGAATTTATGAAATGCATCTTTAGCTGTAGAAGGAGCATTTGTGGAGAAAAAGTTAGGTTAGATGGTCTTTTGAGATGTAGTGTCAATTGTAAATCAAGATGGGGAGGTTAGAGATGATGTTAGTCATAGAATAAAAGCATAAAAGCAAGCTGGATGAAATGGAGAAGTGTATTTGGAGTGTTTGGTGTATACTTGCTACATTAAAAGGAAAGTTTTATAGGACAACCAGTAGACCCAAACCTACTTTATGGAACCAAATATTGGCAACTACAAAAAAAAAAAAAAACATGTTAGCAAGATGAATGTAGATCAAATGCAAATGCCAAGATGGATGAGTGGTAAAACTAAAAAAGATAAATTTGTTATGAACAAATTAATGAAACAGTAAAAGTCGCCCCAATAGTGGATAAAATGAAAGAAATTGCTTAAGATGGGTCGGACATATACAGCGTAGACCACTTTGTGGACCCAGTGTGTCAAACATCAACCATAGTAGAAGTAGAGGAAGACTAAAATTAACATGGGCATCCGTAATAAAGAAAGATCTGAATTAGTATTAGTGTGGTATGTGTGAACCTTGCTTTAGACCAAACAAAATGGCAGAGAAGGATTCATGTAGCCGATCCGAAGTGATTGGGAGTTGGGACTAAGGCTGAGTTGAGTAGAATAAGAAAGAAATTAAAAGATTGCAAGGAAAATTATGTCTAAAAAAAAAAAAGTTTGCAAGGAAAAGAGTTGGGAGAACATGTAGAGCATCTGTTAGGAAAATCGAATTCAGGGAAAGATTGGGATCTAAGAACAGTGAAGAAATCAAGTGCATTATCCATTTCCAAGCATTTAATATTTATTTCTAGCTTGGGAAAATTCAGCCTTCGAGGGCTGCAACATACTAGACCTTGTGGCTGGAATCTGAATACCCCGACAAGGTTCCATAGTTGAGTTTACGACTGCTTAGAGAGTGCATCTTTCCGCTGATGCTTTGATTACAGAAACAGTAGCAACTATTAGAAAGTTTCAAGAACACTCTCACCTCAGCATAAAGCAGTATGAGGATAGTTCGCGTTTATCCCTTGTTAGTGAATGATGAGCATGCAATAAGGATAAGTGACCGTGTGCATTTTTCATCCTTTGCAAGGTCAAGGTCTTTGACCGGCCTTGATTAATCGTGTGGTTTGCCAAAGTCTTATATGTGGCTAGGTTGGTGTTTATTAGTTTATTTTCTCAGTGGCCAAGCATTTCGAGTCAATCACCTAAATCTCTTATGTTTTCTTTTTTAGTAATAACTCGTGTTTTCCCAAAAAGAGATATGGAAAGTCCAAAATAGACAGTGAGTTCATCCTTTTTCAGAAGGAAACTATGTGTCTGGAATTAGCCTATTAGTCATGGTACTTACTCCTGATGTGAAGTTTGCTAACAATCACATGCTGCCTCCATTTCTTTTGTTTTATTTGCTATGAATCAGATCCCCTCCCCCCTCCCGCTATTCCTTTACCTATTGTGTTGGAAGATAACCCTAAAGAACTTCATAAGGATGTAAGATGGATAAGAAGCATATCATTTGGAATGGGCTGTGAGGGATGGGTGAGAAATATCAATATATGTGAAAAAGAAGTCCTTCCTATCAACCCCTCTTTTAGAACCTTCACTGATTTGTGATGTAATTGATACCAATTGTTTACTTTTGATGGCTATATTGTGAAGCTGTTTTGTTGCAGGCCTCTAAGCACCCTTTTGTAACTGGGGAACCATTTACATGCCCTTATAAGCCTGCTCCCGAGACCCCTCGCGTGGTAAGTTGATTATCTATAAACCTATTTCATTTGCTACCTTAGCATAAGTTGAAAGCGCTAAATATCCCCCCCCCCTGTATATCTTAGCTTTATTTGTAAAGACTTTGTTAGCTTTTGGATTACTTTACTTTATTTCTCAACGTTTGTCCATTAGTTTGGTCACAGGTGTCCGTAAATGTTAATTTTCTCGTCTTAATGATAATAATTGACTTCAGTTCTAGTTTTTATTTAACATAGCAATTTTGCTCCTTCTACGTTACAGCTGTTGAACAATATTTCTAACTTGCATGATTTTCGTTTTCAACATTACGTGTTCTTTCTCTTCCCGTAGCCTGTTTCTCATAATGTAAAGGTGGATCATCATCCAGCCGGAGGCCACTGGTTCGCTGCTGGTCTCTCGCCTAATGTGAGCTCTTGCTATTTGATTAGTTTGCTCGTACTTTCTGCTATTACCGGTTGCTGACACTTTTAAGCAATCAACTCTTGTGGACCTTACTCTGGATGTTTACATTGAATCCAATTTACTCATCTATGTAGATTCTAGGTGGAAACCGTGTTGTCATGCATACTAGCCCACATTATCAAGTCGTTCCGTACGTGCATGGAGGTAGCTTTGGCAGTTTGGGAAGCCATGGTAGCTATAACGATGGTACTGGACTTGGGAGCAGCTATGGAAGCTATGGAGATAATAGTAATGTGCTTGCCTTTTATTCTCCTGTGGGCCCATCTGGAATGAATATACATGCACAGGGCAGTGTGCCGATACTTGGAAGCAGTCCTGATGCTAGGCGAAGGATGATGCAACTCCCGCCCGGGAGTGGGCTTGGTGTCAGTCCAGTTGGAAATTTTGCACCAATGTCGCTTGGCACTAGTCCGTCACAATTTACTCCTCCAAGCTCATACAGTCAAGTTACAACTGGTTCTCCTGGACATTATGGTCCAAGTTCCCCAGCCCGAGGAAATTCTCATGGTTCACCTCTTGGAAAAGCGGCTGGTACCATCAGTCAGTATAACAGAAGAAAAAATTGGGGTTATTCTGGGAGTCTACAACCTCAAGAAAGCTCATCTTCTCACTGGCAAGGACAATTTGTTGATGGTGGTATATGCTCTAGCCAAACTGAGACAAACTCTTCTTCTCTTGCCGGTCCTTCACATCATCTACAAAACTCAAATTCTGCAAGCTGGAGGCAGCAACAAGCAGTCAGTGGAAACATTGCTGGTTACTCCGCCACTAACTTCCCTAGTTTGTCAACACTTGGTTCCAGTATACCATTCCCGCATCACAAGGGTTCCATTCATGAGAAACCCGAGGCTAGTAATTCGCTGCCTGATCCTGGAGATTGGGATCCCAATTACAGGTAAGTATTGAGTCAATGTTCTTTGTTTGTGTTAATGGATACTTCATATAATTTTAAGTTGATCCAGTAAAATTTTCGCTTTAAAGTATTTCTAGCCTTTTATTATGTGGTTTATTGCTCCAATCTATAAGTACCGGTAGGTGTTGTTATGCATGAAATTGTCACACATTCAAAATCTGTGATGCCTTTGCATACTGTTGTTATTCTCAGTTTTTTGAAGGTGTAGAGCCCAAAAAAAAACTGCTTTATTCTTTAGTCTGAAGGCACAATATGGTTTGAAGTGTCTATTTCAATTATAATTACGATATATTTTGTTAAGTTAAACATCATGTATATCTATAAATATGACAAAAGAAATAAACTCTACGACAAAGGTTCATGTTGATCAGCCAGGTGCTAGCAGACTGTCCTTTGTCGATTCCGTTCAACCCATTTTCTTCCCCAGCAATATAAATTTTCGTACGAGGAAAATGGCTAATCAGAAGCAAGAATACTTCATGGAACTACCACTTGAAAGCTTCTAGACCAGCTTACTGCACCCAATCTCACTTTATCTAGGTCTTAAGTAACCAAGTAATCTGAAAGCAGAGGTTGTTAGAGGAAAGGAGATGATGTACATCAGGCTTTAACACTTCCACTCCCTTATTACCCTTTCTCACTTGGGGAGAGGTAAACTAAGGTGCTTAAAATACCAAACATGGTGCCAACTTGTGCACTAACAAATACTTGGGAAACATATGCAAGGAGAAGACTTGAATCCAACACCTTGCAAAACCGAAGTTTTGTATCATGTTAAGCAACCAACTCATCTAAAAGCTTATGGGGTTAATGGCATGGTTACCACCCAAAACCGAAGTTTTAGATATATTCATATAGCATTATCAAAAGTATGTATGCATAAAAAATTTCTGGAAAATAACTTGAATACAAGATCAGGAATCTTTGATCAACAAATTCAATAATAATCATCATTCTGACACGAGGGGTGAGGAAAATTTGGTTCCTACTGTCTAAGATTCAGAGGACAAATTAATCTTGAACTATTTGTTCACTACATTGTCCATTTCCATTCCCTGCTTAATTATATCTACTCATATATAAAAGATGAACACTATCAATACCTTTACAGACATATTGGAAATAATTGAGATATCGGTCAGGTCAAATAGTCTTCCTCCTTCAAAATTGTTGGAGTTGTAGTGTTCTAAGCATTGTTGACCATCAGGTCAAATGAAACAAAAAGCAGATGAAACGAAGCCACCACCGTAGGACTTGTGTAATCGTAAGGGCAGTCCCCCTTTTGTACAAAGGATGCGGCACCTAATTTGTCGCTCGTATGTTAATATATTTATTTACTTACCAAAAAAAAATCGTAAGGGCAGTCCATGTACTGAACTCTGCAAACTGTTACTTCTTGAATCAACTTGCTTAGATGTCGTATATTTTGGGTTCATGTTGAAGAGAGAAGGGAGAAGGACAGAGAGATAAAGAAGAGAAAAGGAAGAAGAAATAGTTGTACCATGCTGGATGGGGATATATGTGTGTTTGTGTTGATAGATAGAGCATAGACCTTGCTAAGTCATGGCATTACTATTGCTAGCGGAATACGCTGATGCCATACTTCGATTTACCCTGTATGCAGTAGTCCACTAGAGAACCAGTGTGTTAAACTACTTAGCTGGACAACTATAACACACGTGGTTGATCACTGATAGTCCGTACTGCATCTTATTGACTGTTGATTCATATATATATATATATATATATATATATATAGCTTGATCATTATCACCTTAATCCATTTCTTGACTTCTTGTACATACTTCAGAACTATGACCAGCAAGATTATGATAATACCCGTGTATATTGAATCACAAATTGTTGAGAATGGAATGGCTCAATTCACCGGCCAAGTCCTCCGGAGCGGAGCGGAGGAGGAGGATTGACCTCGTAGGTTGTGGCTCGAAGGGGGGTGTAGGGGGCATAGCCCCCCGTGATACAGACTTTTGGGTTTAACGCAAAGAAGTGGTCGCATCTCGTTGGGAGAAGCGACAACTTCGATACAAAGGCAGTCGCGTCTTGAGAAGGGAAGCGACCACGTCTGTGTGGCAAGCTGCTTTTCTGTTTCCTTGTTTAAGTTAGTTTAGGGTTTGACATTGTATCCCTATATATGAATGTAACCCAAGAACGTGTACAAGGTTGGTATTAATAAAATTTTGAAAGTCGGTTGACCCCAATCTCACTCTCTTCTTTTTCAATTGATCTTGCGTTACTCTGTGATTATTTGCTATTTGCTTCCGCTGTGCAAAACACAATAAACACCTAAAACAAGATTCTCATGTATTTTATAGCAACAATATGTTTGATAGTTAATTTTCCGCAGCTGCGTGTTTGAGTTGAGGTGAGTTGTGATAGGAGCATGATGGAGGGACTATAAGAACAAAAGAAAGGAGGCGAGCAAGAAAGACGGTGGAGGGAGAATGGGTTTTCGTAAATAACTGGATATACCTACATGTGCATGCAATGAGAATGAGTAGGTAATGGCTTCAAATGGGAAAATTTCTGAAGAGATGAGGGCAAGTATTTCATATTCTGAGTAGGTAGTTGGTATTATCGGTGAAAGATGTAGAAAACACGTGAAAATTGTAAAACAAGAAAATTTGTTTATGTCATTGGTGCTTAGTTATGTACCCTAGGTGGGCTTGGACAGGTGCAAAGTTCCAACTTTTTTACAAATATATGAATGACCTTGTTTTAAGAATATAGCTAGAATTTAAAATATCTATTCGAGGAGAGTTTAGCTCTTTTTTAGAAAGATTGAGGTTTGAGTCTCATGTGGGAGATGATCGTTTAAAATATGAAATTGTGTATAAGATTTGAACTTAGAGAGGCTACGAATGGGACTTGCTTCCTTCGTTTTGCTTCGAGGTTAATTTTATGATTTTTCTTTCTTCTGGTGCGATTTTGCGATTTTTTTGATTTTCTCCATCTTTGCGACGTCGATGCATTTTTTCTTACTTCTTGTAAGCTCCGTTTCTCTCTCTATTGGGATGTTTTTTTGTGTGTGCTTATAGAGTTATAGTTTGTTATGTTTACAGTTTAATATTTACATTTTGGTCCTTATTTTTTGAATATTTAAATATTGCCCCTTGTATCCGTATCCTATATTTTTCAAAAATCATGTATCCCCTATCTCGTGTCCGCATATCCGTATCCGCGTATCTATATCCGTGTAACATAGGTTGTCAACTTGGGCCTTTTACCACTTCCTAGCCTGGAAGGCAGTTGCCTTATATAATAACTTTATATGGAAATTCTTGTGTAGAATCTTGGGTCCTGAGTACTTAGATTAAAAAAAAAAAAGGTAAACCACTTGTGAATCCCGCAGAAGATTTTTTAAAAAGAGGCATCCATAGCTTCCCCAGCAGCTGTGTTACATGGTAGCTTCACATGAGTGTTTGTGTGGCTGTTCGACACCTACATTTAGTGTAAAATCATAGCCCTGATTCGTTCTTCGTTCCTGAGTCCTTTTAACATAGCCCAGCGTTTCATCATTGTCTACAGGGAGCATATTTACCAAAATATAATTATGTGCACGGTTCTTTTGTTTATATTGGTATATTCACAATTTTCTACTCATTTGATGAGGTCTTGCTGGTGTAATCTTATAATTTATTTACTTTTTGATTCAGTGAAGAACTACTTCTCCAAGAGGATGGTTTGGAGTTAAACAACATGACCACCGAGTTCAGTAAGGGGATGCATCTAGGTCAAGTGTTTGCTCCCACCGAATCATTTGTTGATGTCACGAGGTTCAACCGCATTCCTCAGACAAATTCAAATACATCAATGCAAAGGTAAGCTGTACTCACTTGACTTACATTTTCATGTTCGATACAGTAACTATAGTCTAGTGTGGTACAAATGTACAATAGTGTCGTCTTGTTTTCTGCATTAAATCCTTTCTGGCTCAAGTTTACTATTTCGTGGGTTAATAGATTCACGACTGAAATGGATTCCCTCCGTAGTATGATAATTCATAATTTGTCTTATTTGAAGACTGATACATGAAAAGGTTGCACAATGAATGTGTTCATGTGTGGAAATAATTGTAAATAGGCTCTTTCGAGTTGAGTTTGCTTATATTGGTTGGTGGATTGGTTTGTTAAATGGTTTTCTCCTTTTTTATTCAAAGGCAAATATCATCTACCATTCTACCTCCCTTGAGCTGCGGTCAAAGATTGCCAAGGATTCGTCTGCCTTCTCAGTTATGTCTAGCCAATAAAGGTTTGAGCATATCCCCACCCCACCTTTTCCCTACAGTGGTCCACTAGCATCTCTGCCACTTCTCTCTGATTTCAGCAAAGTAATATATACACGATGGCATAGTTGTTAAAGGCGCTCGCTTCTCTCGCCTCGGGCGAGGGTCGAGCGCCTGGAGTAGTATAGGCGAGTCAAGGCGAGGGTAGCCGGAATAGCTGATCTAGCCTCTGATCTTCACTTTTACCCAATCTAAGGCCAGATCTGCTATCACCATGACTAGGCAAACCTATCTGTGCCTTCGCCATCACCGGAATTGGAGTCACATGCTGGCGCCGGAATTTTTTGCCGGACCTCCACAGACCTGTTCACCGGCGCCTATAAATGTTAGTCTCTTGCTTAGTTTTTGGATTGGGGCAGTTTCAAGCTATTTTTGGTCTAATTCTATTTAATTGGTCACTGGATGTTTTTTAAAATTTTTTATTTATGTACTCTGTGGATTAGGAACTGAAAATAGAAGGAATGGGTTATCTCTAATGTCCAGTTTATTTCCATTATTTATCTACTTTGACATGTTTTTGTTGAGATTTGTTAAGCTATATATTTTTTTATTTTATTTTTTAAAATTATTTCCGTGAGTGCCTTTTGGGTGCCTTTTTAGCGCCTCGTCTCTCGCCTCAAATTTGGACCTATCGACTTTTTAGCGCCTCTCAACTTTGACAACTATGCATGATGGTAATAATGCACTTTCCTTAAATTCTTTTGTAGATATTTTGAATAGCTTTTCCATTGTCTAGATATCTTTTTTAGTAGTGTATACTCCTAGTGTACAAAGGACTCGTCACGTGATTTGACGCTTGTTGGTATAAATTTTATTACTTCTCAAAAAAAAAATAAAAAATAAAATGCACTTCTGAGTTAACTCAAAAATTTGTCCACCAGCTTAGCGGAGTGAACTTTAACTCTTCTCTGAGCAAAGACAAACTCAGGCCTGTGTGTGTGTGTGTGTGTGTGTGTGTGTTAATCACTAGAACCTGCAAAATGAATTAAAGAACCAAAATTGTGCATAGAAACTCTCGGATCTTTATGTATCACAGCATGTTGAGGACCCTGTTGTGGGATAGGGTGGTCCATTTGGCCACTCTATGGGCGTGAGCAAGAGGCGCATTTCATGGGGTTCCCCTCTCGGTTATTCAGAAAGATTGGAAGGCTTTGCTTTTCTAGCCTTGGAGTACTTTTTTTCTTTTTGCTTGATGGACATCTCATCCATCTTCTTGTAATCTGATTATTCTAGTATTTTTTTTATTTGTTTCTTATCAATAAAAAAGAAATAAAGGACCAAAATTGAGCATAAATCTATTTTATGTGACATAATTTAAATACCAGCATACTGTAGATACACCAACTAATCTAATTGGGTGACTGACTCCAAGCAATAGCTCAAGTTGCAAAAACTGATTACTCAGAACAATCTAAATCATTTGACTTATAAAAGGAAGACGTATCCCTGCGTCAAGGCAGATTACTGTCACAAGTAAACCTTACAGATCTCTGCAACAGATAAATATTGTACAAATCTTACTTGTAAATCTTTTCCTGTTGTATCTTTTCATTAAGACAACATCTAGCTAATCTTCTTATTAAGTACAAGATTCTCAACCCTGTAACAATACTGAGTGTTGTTGATGATCTGGTGAGTGCCTTATTGTCCAGAAGGTGGGTGCTAATGGTAGCGTTATTTAGTTGATGGAGATTGATAACTTAATCAGCTTAGTCCGATTGAAAGTAAGCTTAACACAAATAATGTCCAATAATTTCCAAATCTGTTTGCTCGATCTGGTTTCCTTTCTTGACAAGATGCCAGTGAGATTATCCAAAGTAGACTGGTTTTTTTCCTTCCTCCATTCGAGGAAGAATAATATTTACCCATTCTTTATGGTTGTAGTTTTGATGTACTTCACTGCACATATACTGAAATGGTGGCTGTATTCAGGTGTCTAAGCAGTGACTCTAATCTATGAATGGTTTACATGATGCAGACCCAATGGGCCAATTCAGTATGCAGAGGCTGGCTGCCCTCCCTCAACCCACGAACAGCATGGTGGATATGTTCTCCCTATGACAAAATCTTCACATTTTTTACCTCATTTCCAACAAATTTCCCCAAGCCGTTTGGGGCAGCAGCCCGTTCAGCGGTTCAGTCATAGGAGATCAACACCTGTTCATGGGAGTGAATGGAATCATATGAAGGTCCAGGCGCCTGTTTCCAACTTTAATTCTGGGGGCCCTCGTTCTCCTGGAAGCAATGGCTCACCATGGGGTAGGTAGTCCACCTTCATAAGCCAACCTTCTTAGATGAAAGTATTTAGTATGCGAAGACCCTAACATGTAAATTTTCTAACCATACATGTGATTGTTTTGTAGGGCGTAGGGGAAACCATCCTGTCGCCACTATTCAACCTTCGTCCCATGGGAGAAAAGACTATGGAAGAATGGCCTGATATATAACTTTGTTGATCTTCTATTGTAGGGGGCCTGTCTCAAGGCTTGGCAGGAGAAACCTGTATCGAGTTTCTCCAGGAGCCTTGCAGGCTCATGCTAATGAAATCTGCATGCAAAATGCTCATTTCTTGTGATTTATGGATGTGACATCCTTTCTTTGGTCTTAGGCATGCACCCGCTCTATATTGTAGCCTATAGAAAGTATATACAAAAGACCTGTTTCAAATACCATTTTGATTGCATAATTTTGTAACTTGTTATATTCAAAGCAATTCAGCTCATGTTTTGTTTGGCTTACCAGTCACTTGGGCTTGGGTTGGCAGTTGGCTACATGAATTCAACCTCGTCAGAGAGTTCATTGACCTACTCGGCTTCATCTATGTTCAAGTACGTGGGATTACATGAATATTCTTAGACCCATGGAAGTTTTATGCTCGTGGCTACGCAGCGGAAGCAGGGGCCATGTGGATATGGGAATGATTAACATACAGAGCCTGATTTGGTTGATTTAGTTAATTTGATTTTTATTCATAGTTAAATACATCATCTTCTATGATTTGAGCCAGATCACTTGTGTGTCTAATCACAAAGCTGAGTTGCTTGAGCATGCTGTTGTGACCATGTTTGTGTACTGTACACGTATACGACCATTGCCTCTGCTTGCGCTAAAAAAAATTAATAATTAATAAAATTTTGCCTAAACGAAAAATAATAAAGTTAGGTAACAGTTCATAAAATGGCAACATGGTTCTAGCATATTCCTGATGGGCCAAACAAGCCAAGACATTACTCCATCGCAATTTGCAATTGCAAAGCTGGCTGTGACAAGCAATCAAATGGCACCAAGATGCAGGATGCTATATGCCAAGGCCGTGCCCTGTAAACCAGTTACAGGCTAACAGTGGTTTAACCACTGTGATAAAAAGCCAAGGGATAGCCGGGGAGGAGATGAAAATGGCTGGTGCCAGTCATGGTCATCACCTGCAAAAAGGCTTACGATGAAGGAGATGGGAGAAAAAGGTAGAATTCAATTGTGATTTTTTGCATCGTCGTGCAAATATGTGATGCAACGCGTCAGCGCGGTGTAAAAATTGAATGCAACAAGGTGCATTTGAGTAAATGATGCGTAACGCGTCTTATGCTCATTAAGGGTACTTTAGTTTTTTTTTTATTTTCAAAAGTGACTTTTTCCAATTAAAAAAAGAACATGATACTGGAGCGATTACAATTTTAGAAAGTGGACCGATCAGAATTTACCTCTACATAATATGAAATATTTGTGTTTGTCATTATCTTACCTGCTTAATCTTTTCTTAATATAAACAGTTTTTTAATAAAAACGGATTGCCATATATATATTACATACTCGAATTTCGAGAGAAAATGAGATGAGCTATTATAACTTTGAGATAAAAATATAATGAGTTAAAGAGAGTTGTTAATAGGAAAGAGAGAAATACTCGTATAACTTAAATAGAATACTTAAACTTAAATAAGGTTAGATCAATTTCTTTATAAAAATTTCATTAATATGTTTGCAAATTGATAAAATGATACTTATTTTGGATGGAAGATACTCCCTCCGTTTTAAAATAAGTGTCATTTTAGCAATTCGTATACAGATTAAGGAACCTTATAAAAAAATTGATATACTCTTATTTAAGTTTAGCTAATGTATTTAAGTTGTACTTGTGTTTTCTCTTTCCTCTTAACAATCTCCTCTTTCACATCATTTACTTTGAAAATAATAAATAAGAGTAGTTTTGGTAAAATATGAATATATGTTTCTTGAAATCTTATAATGATATTTATTTTAGAATAAATAAAATTATGTTAAAACGACATTTATTTTGAAACAAAGTGAGGAAGTAGTAATTTTAATTGGGAGGAGTAAATATTCATGTCAACTTTAGGGTGAGGTGTGGTATTAATTTTAGAGAAAAGGTGAGGCAGAGAGTAGAGAGAGAGAGATGTGTTGGAGGTGGGGGACACCACTCGTAGCTGAATCAAATATCTGGGCTGACCAATCCCAGGCCATATCTTGAACCTGATACAGATATAATCCTATTCCCTATGCATATAGAGAAATGAACCGAATTTACGTCACAGTCGATGACGAGGAGGATTAAAATAGCATTCAGTTGAAACAGTTAATCACCTTCACTCACTTAGTTATCATCATCATCACTTACAGGCCACTCTCTCTCTCTCTCTCTCTCTCTACGGCTGCAACTGCAATTGCTACTGCTACTGCAACTGGGTGAATATCCATCCATCCATCCGTCCTTTGCCTTTGCCATTCCCAGTTCCTGCTTTGTAAATTAAGGTAATTTGCCTCTTTGTTTCCAGGCAATTGACTACTTACTTTTCTGATCTGTTTCTATTCAAATTCTCCTGTTAAGTTATTGGGAAGCTAGGCAGCTATGGAATTACTAATATTCTTCATTCATTCCCTCTTCCAGTATTGTCATTAACAAGTCTTGTAATTAGTAACTAGGAGTATAATTTTGTTCTGATAACTCCAAACCCATCATTCATCTTACTTTTTCTACCATATACTCCCTCTCTTCTTGTAATTACTAACTAGCATTAGAGTGGGTGCATCACATCTATTATGCTTACGGTACAAAGTGGAGGGTAAAGGTTATAGCTTGTGGAAATTCTAAGCATAATTTTGTAATGTGTATTCAAAATAGTATGGGGAACTCTTTCCCGAGTATATACTTATAAAATGAGTTCCTAGTCCACGTTTAGTTTACTCTCTTTTCCCCAGTGTCCTTACCTGATTGAGCCTCACTAATTTGATCACAGATACACCTGCAGGTACCGCAAT
Source organism: Codonopsis lanceolata (assembly GCA_013146195.2). Taxonomy (NCBI): domain Eukaryota; kingdom Viridiplantae; phylum Streptophyta; class Magnoliopsida; order Asterales; family Campanulaceae; genus Codonopsis; species Codonopsis lanceolata. Next base: position 118,588 of record JABEVN020000041.1, read on the forward strand.
TCAGTTACTCATTTATCTTTAGAAAAATAGCATGCTTCTGCTGCTTCATTACCAGCCTCACAACTTTTGATGCAAGCAAGAGGAACCCATATGATATGATGGCCACAGTTATTGGACTTAGTGCAAGCAAAAGGCTTTTGTCTTCCTCCTCCTCCTCCTATTACTCTGATGTCGCTGAAAAGCTGTCCGATTTTGGGTTCGTAAACCAGCACCAATACGTTACTTGGACCAAGACCTCCAAGAAGTCATCCCATAATGTTCTTTCCAATAGAAACACACACCCCATCAGAGCTCTCAAGGAAGATGTGAATACCGCTTCTGATCATTCAAGTGTAGAGCAGTGGGTTCAGAGATCCAACCACTCAGACGATGAAACCTCTGCCGATGAATTCTCTGTTGAAGCTCTCTTCTTGCTGCACAAATGTTTGCTTGAAAAGCAGTGGAACCTTTCAACCGAGCAGCAGTCAATTGCTGCACCCATGACAATGGAGAATACCTCCAACAATAAGCGCATCACTTCTTCAGGGGTATCAGCTCGACGGCGTAGAATAGATTCTCAGAGGAGAGCTCCTAATAGAAGACGTTCATCACTGCAACTTGGTGCAAGTAAGCAGTCGAGTTCTGTGATCAATCCAAATCTCCTCCAGAATCGTCTAAAAGGTTATGCGAAAGGGGCCACTAGTGAAGAGTTGCTGACCCACTCGGAGGTCGTTCTTCTATCAAAGAAAATTAAAACGGGTCTTTATTTAGAAGAGCAAAAATCAAGGTAACTGAATTTTGTTTCAGATTATTATTCCATTTATTTATGACTGCCGTCACCGTCACCATAAATTTGGAGCCTTCTTCTTTACCATGTAACAAGAATTCTCACCAATACGTCAAAACATTTAATTATTCATCATTGAAAATATAACCTTATTGAATTATTTATAAATATTTCTTTCCTGATTGACTATCCACCACTTGGGGTAAAGTAATTGTACCATTTTCTTTTATTATGTGTTGGATTTTTGTTTCAGTCTTGTTTCTCCTTCAGTAATAGATCCAACGGTCCATTAGGTTTTAATCTATATAATACATTTAGTGTATTGACAGTTGCATATATAATAACGGTATCATGAACTACTGTGGTAGTTAACGACAATTCATCTCCATACAAGCAGAAAGACTCAAAATATTTCAGAAGTTGGATACTTGTATTCTCATTTTATCTGAGAGTTTATATTAAGCATAAAAACAAATATATAGGCTAGTCTCAAAAACTACTTTATTGGATTGGAATTTCAGACTGAAGGAGAGATTAGGATGGGAGCCTACAGAGGAACAACTTGCAACTTCCTTGAGGATTACTCGAGCCGAATTACAAATTAAACAGATTGAGTGCTCTTTGGCCAGAGAGAAGCTTGCAATGAGCAATGTCCGCCTTGTGATTTCTATTGCACAAAGATATGATAACATGGGTGCTGAAATGGCTGACCTTGTTCAGGTGACTATCCTTGTCAAAGAATATCAAGTTATGCAAACATCTATCTTTCATTCTATGTTACATGGACAGATGGACTCTTCATTTTTTGTAAAAGTACCTGTGTCGAAACAACATGACATGGGTGTGGGTGTGGGTGTGGCAGCTGGACACCTAAATTTAGTGTAAAATCTTAAGATTTTGGTAGGTCTGATCTGGACCTTGTATCTGAGTCCATGTAACATAGTTTTCATTAATGCTTACATTTTTCCGTGAAATATAGAGCTATGGAATTCTTTCATTGATTATGTTACCTCATTCTCATATAGGGAGGTCTGATTGGACTACTTCGGGGAATAGAGAAATTTGATTCTTCAAAGGGTTTTAAAATTTCTACTTATGTTTATTGGTGGATACGCCAGGTGAGATTTTTGTATATTTATCTATCTGAACTGTTTCACTATATGGTGATGTCTTAGCATCCATATTATCAATTATGCAGGATAAAGCTCATTCCTGCAGTTTGATGATTGGTTCCATATTTGGCAAAGTTGTAATCTATGTAGTTAATTCTTCTCTCAACTCAAAAAAGCTGCTTCAGCTAGAACAAGTAGTTCTCTGACTATACGAATCAAGAGCATGGATACGTGTGCTAAATAAAGCCATTTGGGTTGTCAGTATGATGAAACTAAGCCTAAGAAGTAAATTGATGTCTGCCTCTGAATGAGGCTTGTAATTGACAAATATGAAAGGTCCTAAGTTTCAGAAGGAAATGGAAGCACAATGGTGGTAGTTGTGTGTGCCTAAAGTCTATAAAAACTAGTGCGAACATAGGCACTGAAGAAAGATCATATTTGACAAGTAAGTGCAGCTTAGTAGTAAGACGCTTCACCCATACCTAATAGGTCGTGGGTTCGAGTCACCCAGGGGGTAAGTGGGGAACCACTATTGATCCTCTTTGAAGAAAAGAGAAAAAAAAAATAATAATAATAAAAAAGATCATATTTTGCTTGTAGGAAAGTTAGTATGTAGCACTCATTCCATCCCAAAATGAGTGTCCAATTTCTGTTTTTTTACTAGATTATGGAAGTTGAATTTTAGGCTATTTTAGTAGCTAATATACATGATCACCCTTTGTGGCCACATTATAGCACTCCAAGTGCATACTAGGACATGATAGTTGGCAAAGGTGAAACTAGTAAATTTGAAGCAAAATGGACACTCATCTTGGGACAAGAAATATTTTCAAGGGCACTCATTTTGGGACGGAAGGAGTAATATCAATAAGAAGACAGCCTTCAAGGAACTATGGCATTGAAAACTGAACCTCCTAAATACAAGTAATAGAAGTTACAAGACTATCCAAATAGTTTGTGGTGTCATCCGACAGTTTATGCTTGACCTGCATCAAAATGGCCTCTAAAAAATTGGCCAGTTGCGACTTCTTTTCTTCATCAAGCATACAAAAGTTTTGGCAATAGTTTACTTTTCTGAAATCTTGACTAGATGCCCATGATACAAGAGCAAACTAACCATGGAGAAACTATCTAATGATGTTGCTGCCATTAGCCACAATTTCAAGTAAAGCATAGTCCATTACTTTTGACTTTTAGTTTCTTTTTATTTAATTAATTTAAAAATGATAAACGAGATTACACACTGACTGTACCCAAGCAATGAACCACCTACGCAAAATGACCCATAAGACAAATACTGCACATGAGATTTATTTTATTTTATTTTTCATTAATTTTTATCTACAAGTAACTTAAACAAGCCTTGCTAAAAAAAGATAGCATGATTTTTTTAGTTGTGGATCTGGTACCATCTTCCTTGACAAGGAATGCGAACATCCTTTCTTTTGAACTTAGGGAGACTTTTTCCTTCAATAAATGATTGTTTCAAGTAATTTTTATCATATATATGGTTGGGGAGTTAGCATAAAACCCACATTGATAAAGATCTGTTCTCTTTTGTGCCAGGGCGTCTCCAGAGCATTAGTTGAGAATTCGAGAACCCTAAGATTGCCAATTCATTTGCATGAAAGACTGTGTTCAATCCGAAATGCCAAGGCCAAACTGGAAGGGAAAGGAATAACTCCATCAGTTGATGTAAGATACTATTTTTATGATTGTGTCAAGGTTCTCTTGTCATCTCCCCTCAAACTTTTAAACCTATTTACAGAAGTTAATTCTTGACCAGGATCTTAATTGCATTTATCAACTATATAGTCTATATCTTTCAATAGTTTCTTTTTTTTAATCATTGTTTTCCACTTTGATGCTTCAGAAAATCGCAGAATGTCTAAACATGTCTCGAAAGAAAGTTAGGAATGCCACTGAGGTACTAAGTACTTGGATATCTTTTTTTCCTAGCATTCTTCCCTAATTAATAGTGTCTAAAGTAGGTCACTACTTGTAGGCAATCAGCAAGGTTTTCTCACTTGATAGGGAAGCTTTCCCTTCTTTAAATGGTCTTCCGGGAGAAACTCTGCATAGTGTAAGTCTAATTCTACCTACTCAGCAGTATCGGATTAGAATAATTGGATTATGAGTTTCCTTTTCTAGAATTTTCTTTCTGACCTGGATTTTCTTATCTCCAGTACATTGCAGATAATCACCCAGAGAACAACCCATGGCATGGAGTACATGAAGAGGCACTCAAGGTAGTTTGAGTAAAGTTATTGTATGGAAGATAATAAATTTGGAGCAAGCAAATTGAACGGATTCCATGAAGTAGATTTATGGATTATGCCACCACTGAACCACAAAAGAATTACTACCTCCATCCCCACGTGTGTCATGTTGTGATTTCATTATATCCAAGTATAAATGCCACTTCCTCTTCAAATTTATTCATTCAAGTTTCAATTATCATAGCAAAATGTCATTTTCTTGCCTTGCTTTTACCAAAGATGACACTTCTTTTTAGAAGTAGATAGCACTAATTGGTACTCAATTAAATGTCACGTACCTCTGATTTATTATGTTCAAAACTGAAACTTGCATAAAAAATCTGCATGATTACAGCATTTTTTGAGAAGGATGATATTTAATCTGTGACCCAAGAGGTCCACAGGTTTGTATAATATGCTGTTTAATAAAAAACATAATGTTCCTAGGACTTGGAATTATAACCACTACAAAGAATTTTCTGGGATTAATCCAGGCTAGAGGTTCAACTGTTTTAAACAATGCATTCTACTTGTGATTGTCCTGTGTTGGGTCTATTGTCTTGTTCTAGAGACAAGCTGACCAGTAACCATCATTTCAGTTGGGCTGGTGATTTCGTACTGTACATTGAGAGTTATATATTATATGCAAATGCATGAAAATACCCTCTTGTACACTGAAATGACATGCGCCTAAATTCTAGTTGATTGATATGCTTATTCGTCTTACTTGTATTGCTATCAATTTATGTAATTCTTTCTGAATATGAGTTACTGTGTGTATGAAAACTCTTTTAGCAATACGTTGGCACTTGGCATGGTGGTGTATAACAATTGATTGCTTGGCTTTTTGTTCTTGCTTCTCATTTGCAGGATGAGGTAAACAAACTCATTACCACGTCTCTAAGACAACGTGAGAGAGATATCATCCGTCTTTACTATGGTCTGGACAAGGAATGCCTTACTTGGGAGGATATTAGTAGACGGTGAGAACTTTGAAATCAATTTGTATCTTCCTGTTGCTAAATTATTTGCACTGTGTAGCAGACTTACTTGGGAAGATACCAGTAGGCTGTGAAATGTTGGAAAATTTACGACATATCTGCTTCTAAATATATTTTATGAGGTCCATTCCTACATTTGTTCCCCTTGTAGTAACCTTCAGTGTGCATGTAGAGTAGTAGTGTCTCCTGGCCTCCGGGGCCATTTTGCTTGAGCATTGTTATGATCCGACAAGATTATAGTAAGCTGCGTAGTTGGAGAGTTAACTGATGGCGTTAACAAATATGGAGACCTTAGATCCAAGCATGAGTTTCTTCAAAATATAATCAAGTTGACACACACACCAAAAAAAAGAGAGTAAAAAATGGTCTTTGTGAATGGAATGAAGGAAGTTTATAGTAAGATTGGGAAATGGGGTTGATTGATCGCTCGAGGAGTTCTGTATGGTTTGCTTCATTGATAGGTAGCAGCGTTGTGTGTGTGTGTGTGTGCGCGCGCATGCTAATCATTGTGCTCCACATAACATTTGTTTTGATTGTAATATACTTGGTGAATCTTCAGGATAGGTTTGTCCAGGGAAAGAGTTAGGCAGGTTGGACTTGTGGCGCTGGAGAAATTAAAACTTGCTGCAAGGAAGAAAGGATTAGAGGCCATGCTGGTGAAATATTGATTTGGTTCGATTTTTTTGTAATGGTAAACATTATCTGTATATACAAAGAAAGAAATTTCTATCCATTTTCTGAATGAATATACATAGTGATGTGAAGATGCCTTTTTCCCATACTTTCTGGAATGGTTGAGCACTTGTCTTAAACTTTGCTAGAGAAATCTGTATGTATCATATGTTTGTTTTACAAGTATGCAACTTGAGTTTTGCCCTCTATTGACCTTAGCAGTTGACCTATCAGCTTCTATGCTGTCTTAATTTCAGAGGACTCCCTAATCTTTCAATTTCTGCCAGATTACTGTCACAATCTCTCTCTGATTTAAGTGCCATCTTATTTTGTTCATTTGCGTAGATTGACACTTTGAGATCAATTTTTAAATGAATGTCTTGTATGTTTTATTGAAAAATATTTGCGTAAAAGCATACTAAATGATATTTTAATTAAACATTTTCATGGTATGAAAATGCATAAAGAACAATAATGATAAAATATTGTTAAATGTGCGCCCCATCAGTATTCATTTTTGTCAAAAAAGCGATGGCTGCAAGCTTGCAGCAATTGAAATAGATTGTAACACCACTAAATGAAATTCATAGATCCTTGGGTCAGTTTAGTAATTTGTACTCCCTCTGTTTCAGGCAAAGTCAAACTTTTTAAGAAAATTATACTTTTAGTAGTTCATTAGTAATAAAATGATAGTTTTATGAATTAATTTTTGAAAGTGGACATTTTAAGTAAAACGTCTTAAAACGGAATAGTGGACTATTTGTCTGAAACGAGGGAGGGGGGTAGTACTCTCTCTGTTCCATAATATAAGTCGTTTTGGGAGAATTTTTTTGTTTCAAAATAGATGTCATTTTATAATTTTCAAATGAACTTTTTCTTTTTTTTTTCAATTCTACCCATATTTATTGACTCCGTAACTTGTGTTTGACTTTTTGGATAAAAGTATCAAAAGACCCCTCATTAATGTTTGAAGTAAAGTAAATAAAGGCAGTTTAGTCTTTATAATATGTTTCTTTGGTTTATGTGAAAAGCTCCAAAACGACTTATATTTTGAAACACTATATTAGGGCTAATAGTCAATTCTATCTTCAACAATCAACCCCAATTTACCCACAAGTATGACAAAAACCAAAAAGTTGCAAAATTACTCACCAATGAAGGGTAACTACGGCACTGTACTAGATTACACTCACCAACGTTTTGGGTTTCTCGAGGTACAATTAGATTTCCTATTCTTGGAAGTTGGAACCCAGCAGCTACCCATCTCTTCTCGATATGCGACTTGCTAGTTGCTACTACACGTTTACAAGTGTTATAAAATTAAAAACAAAACTTTTTCGTTTCCCAAGGCATCATCGGATCCAAGACAAATCCCCGAGCTAGGTAGAACTGATGCATTCTCATGATTCAATCCCAAAGTATATGATTGAACTTAAACAACCTCCTACCATTCCACCCGCTAAGTAGTGCTTTTCAAAGTATTGAGATTACCATGAACCTCAAAGTATTTATATAGGGTGCAAACCAATCCAAAGGAGACCTCAGGGACCAAGTCCCGTGTTATCAGCATCATTTTCTTCATCCCTGAATTTTTACGGATTTTACAATTTATTTCATTTTTATGTTGTCGTTACCAAGTCACGTAACACTAACAATGGTAAAAATGTTTATATATAGTGGTTGAAGTCAAATGTGAGTCTAAGTAAGATTACTCGTATCGGCTCAACTTTTGAGGGCTCATACTTGTAAGATCAATAGTAGCTAAGATTCACTAAACTGTCAATGCAGTTCCCAATGTAGTTTGTGCAGAAGCTACACTGGAAGGTGCATTGTTCAGAAAATTAATAAACAACGGAAGACTTTAATAATAAAGCATGAAATAAGCACAAACGTTTACAAAACAATCTACAAGCCTATGCTTGTAGATCTAGCCTCATGACAAAAAAAAAATTCACTAATAAGATGAATTGTTTTACAAAAATTATGTGAAATCACCAAAACAAACAATCTCACAAGACAACAAGTCTTGGAGAGCAAAAACCCACAGAAAAACAGGTAAAGAAAATGTGGGAAGAAAAAATCAGCTTCCTAGATTCACTAGGAAGACAAACAATTCCAGCAGCCTCAATGTAGTTCTTGATGTAGCTTCTATAGTTTCTGCATCCGGAACTACATTCAAAATCAGCAAAGCTGAAATTCTGAAATTTGAATATGCTCTGAGTTTTCTGCTCTGCAATGCTCTACACTCTCTCTGTCTTCACACATGCAAGCCTCTAGCCGTGTCCTCTATTTATATTGTGAATGAGACCTACACATAAAAAAAGAAACAAACTCCAATATGGAAAATGATTAGAATTAGTAATTAAATCAACTACCATAATTACTAGATTCTATTACCAAATGGACAAAGACTCTAAGACACGGTTTTAGGGAAGGATTTTTGCAAATATTTTGTTTTCAAAAATGCTCATAAGTTTTAGGACCAAGAAACCAAATATATAATGAATATTTTGTTTCCAAAAATGTCAAAACTTAAGGACCAAGAAAGGAGAAACAAAACCAAAATAGGTCATGCTTATTTTACCCTTACAATCTCCTCCTTTGTTGAGCATTTCTGGTCAAATAATATGACAAGTGTTGCCACATATTCAACACAAATAAGATTCTTCAAAACCTACATTTGTTAGCAAAAACTCCCCATGAAGTTGGCAATCAGATGACAATTTACAAACTAAATATGCAATAGACTACCAGCCATGCAATATCCCAAATCAAATTTTGCAGGAATTCCAAACAGACCAGAAATTATTACAGACCAAGTGTATCAAGCAAACAACAAATTCAGAATGTTTTGAGAGATATGAATACCAAGCATCAATTACAACCAAGAAACAGAAACACATCTTCAGTTTTCAGTTCAGTTCATCTTGAGCAGCAGCAGCTGCAGGGCAAACAAGAGCAGCATCAGCTTCATCAGAAACATGAACAACATCAACACTTGGATTTCCTCCCCCTCTTTGACCAGAATGCATGACCAGCCAAGCAGAGTACTGAGCTTCCAAGTTCTGAAGCATAGCTATATGGGTCTGGATCTGAACAAGATGTTCTTTAATAAATGACAGAGACATATGTGCAGAAGATCCAACATAGAAGAGGCAAAAGTTGATGTTGGACCAGATGTAGCTATATTGGAAGCTACATTGGCCAAAGCTGGAGCAGGGACAAAATCTTCAGGTTGTGGTTCAGAAGGTGTATCAGAAGCAGGATTAGGCATTGCAGTTGAGGAACCAGAAGCTAGAGGATATGGATAGGCCAAGGGCATATTCAACACCCTGTCACCTTTTAAGAGCTTTATTGAGATATGAAAAGGGTCCAAAATGGGGGTCAATCTCTCAGTCTTTTTGGGAACTAAGCCATGTGCAACTAAAATGTTGTATATAAGAGAGGGATAGGGCAAAGCTCTCTTGTCACCTTCAGTCTCAGCAAGTGACACAACCTTTCTAAAGACAAAATCCCTAAAATTGAAAGGAAGCCCTAGACTGACACAGAATTTTGGCATGGTCTTCAGTTACAACATTAGAGTTAGAGGTGGGAGCCCAATTTGCACGGCAGACCTTATGCATAACAACATATAAAGAGGTAAGTTTGGAGGTGCTAACCTTCGCCCCTTTCCCAGGCCACTTGGACACCACCCCACCTGTTAATTCCTTAACACATAGGTTCAGGTCAGAAATCAGACCAACCACGCTAATATCAGGGGAGCCAAAATGCTTATTGATTAGAGATGGGGAGAAGTCAAACACCTTATTTCTAACAAAAACATTTTCAAAACTAGGATCACAAGCAGTGGCTATCCTCTTTTCTAGATTGGCATAAAATTCAAAAGTAATTTCCTTAACATGGGGAGAAGCAGAAGACAATGTGGCTAGGAGACCCCTATCAGAAAAGAACTGGACAAGATTTTGGGCAATCAAATCATCCTTGGGAATAATTCTTTCATCAACAATTTTTCTGGAAGTATTGTATCTTAAAGAAGCAGTAGAGGAGATAAATTGGTCAGAAAAAGGGGTACCTAAACCAGCTCCAGCAGGTGCAGAAGAGAATGTAGCTTCCTCAGTTGCTACATTTGAAGCTACATTGGTCATAGTAGCTGCTCTTCTTCTGGTGAATCATAAGAGGACCTCTTTAGACTCTTCTTCTTCAGACACAGCTTCTCAAGAAAATCCTAATCAGAACTGTCATCAAACTCTGATGAGCTTGAAGATTTTACAGGGCTAGGAGAGTGAGATGGAGAGACGTGAGGGGATGCATTCTTCAGGTGAACCAAATAATCATCAAGAGTCCTATATTCATCGGAGTAACTCATTTCTGAGAGATCCACTTCAGGGTCAACAGAGGCAGCAACAGGAGAATCCTCATTGTGAGCAGAAGATTCATGAGGGAATACCTCTTTGGGAGAGGGTATAGGATAATCTTCATCAGCAGTTTATAAGGGAGAGGGCATAGAAGAGCTGCTATCAATGGTGTGAGCAGGTGGACAGGGTTCAGCAACAAATTTATCCCCAGCAACAAAATCATCATCATCACTGTCGCTTGCAATTGGAACAACCTCTTCAAATTGCCTAGGTGTGACCTTGTGTTTCTTTGCCTGTGCAACCTCAGCAACACTAAGATTTTCGAAATTGCTAGGAATCCCCCTTAACCGCTTGGACTTACGTGAGCTAGGGTTTCCAATTTGGGGGAAACTCGACAAATCTCCAGGGTTCTCAACGTCAATTGCATTTCCTCGTTCCCCAGGCAATATGCAGGAGAGGGGCTTAGGAAGGGGGTTAGCAAGAACAATGACAGTACCTGGATATGATGAAGATGAGGTTGGTGGTGATGTAGCTTTGGGAGAAGTAGCACTGGAAGCTACATCAGCAAAGGGATGCTTTTTCAGAGATTCTGTAGAAGTGGAAGGAGTAGAAGCCATGGAGGATTTAGGGTTTTTGAGAAAGGGGATGAAGAGAGAGAGATATGGCACCCTTGATCCTTCAGTAATTTGGGAATGAGAGATTATGAGAGAGGAAGAGAAAACCTGCACCTGATAAAATCACTTAACAACCAACACTAAATGGGTTAGCCGTTAGTAACTAAAAACAGGGAATGTGAGGGGGCGTTTTGTGATAAGTCTCAAACAAATTTTTGAATTTTGAAATAAACTGACCAAATCTCATAAAAGAACATTAAGAAATCTGATTTTGAGAAAAATGTGGGGAGCTATATATGAGGATAACAATAGATTTCTTTTTCCCATTCTTGAAATTTTTGAATTTCAAACATCACCAAGGATTCATAGTAAACACAGTAAAGGATTTACCAAAATTGTGCTAAACCAAGCATTCAATATACCAGTCCATATCCATTATCCAAAAACTTTTAATGCAACACACATATTAGACTCCCACATAAATTTTTCAACATGGAATACTTTGGTAATTATTTTGTAATTTTGAGATAAGGACAAAATTCAATAGGCTGATAATATCAATACAGAACATGTCCTAAAAAATATGCCTAACAGATGAGAAAGACAGATCAAACAGTATCTAGTCTAAAGCAATCACACACATGTGAAAAATGTCTAGATCATCTGAATGTAGTTCCCAATGTAGCTGCATCGGGAGATGCATTCGCCAAAATTGTGATTTTATGTACACTTTCTCATTTTTTGATCATTATAGCAATGCTCATCTCCCACAAAATTCCATAGGTACTTTATTTCCCTAGGAGAATAGCTCTACTTTATTTCAAGCATATTCACAACATGCCACTAGGAACCTTTCACACTATTTACCAAGGGAAGCCATTTTGCTTTTGATCAACCCATGAAATCCAAGGATTCATAGTCCCAAGAAAGGTGGCACAAACCTTGTTCATAGGTAGCTCTTTTCCGTTAGGTAGCTTTCACACTTTTTCTTTCAAGGGTATTCAATTTTCTCAAGATCAACCTATGAGAACCTAAGTTCCATAGTACCAAGATAAAGTGCTACAACCCTTGATTTTAAAGGTAGCTCTTTCTTTTGTGAACTTTAAACTTTCATAAAACAAACAATTTTAGGAGAGAGAGCAGAGAATCAGTACAAGGAAATCACAACAGATTTTGAATGCAAATCCCAGACAACAAAAGGCACAAAACATGAGAGATGAAACTAGTGTGCTCTCCTATATACTCAATACAAGATGCCTATTTTTTTTAAATAGTGAGTGAAGGGTCATATGGCACACATACCAAGAAATTTCCTAAGATTGATAAATCTCTCAAAGTTCTGTTGTCACAAATCTTTTTTAGGACTCTTAGTGAAAATATCAGCCAGTTGATTTTCAGTCCCTACATGTTCAATGCAAATAATACCTTGTTCAACCAAGTCTCTAATAAAATGGTTTCTTATATCAATGTGCTTAGTTATAGAGTGTTGAGCAGGATTTTTTGCTATGATTATAGCATTGGTGTTGTCACAATACATGGTTAACACATTACTGTGTAGGCCATAATCCTTGATCATTTTATTCATCCATAAAAGTTATGTACACCCACTAACCAGCAGCAATGTATTCAAATTCAGTTGTGGAGAGGGCAACACAATTTTGCTTTTTACTAAACCAAGAAATCAAGTTGTTACCCAAATAAAAGCATCCACCAGATGTACTTCTCATGTCATCAACACTACCAGCCTAATCAGCATCACTAAAACCAACGAGATTGGTATTAGTGTGTTTTGTGTACCACAAGCCTATAGCACAAGTCTCTCCAACATACCTAATTATCCTTTTGACATCTTTCAAATGAGAGACTTTAGGGTTTGCTTGGTATCTAGCACACAAACACACACTATACATGATATTTGGTCGGGTGGCAGTCAAGTAAAGCAGACTTCCTATCATGCTTCTATATAGAGTATGATCAACACTTTCAGATTTCTCATCTTTGCAAAGTTTGTTGAATGTACCCATAGGGGTTTTCTTTTTCTTACCATCCTCAAGACTGAATTTTTTCACCAAGTTAAGAGCATACTTGGCTTGAGAGATGAGCATCCCTTCATGTAATTGCTTTATTTGAATTCCTAGGAAAAATGTTAATTCTCCTACCATGCTCATTTCAAAGGTAGATGTCATGCAATGCACAAATTCCTTTTCTAAGGACTTAGAAGTGGATCTAAACACAATATCATCAACATAAATTTGTGCAATCAAAATGTGTTTGTCTTTTCTTTGAATAAAAAGTATTTTGTCCACTTCTCCCCTTTTAAAACCACTTTTCAAAAGATGGTCTGTAAGTCTCTATACCAAGCTCTAGGAGCTTGCTTGAGACCATACAAGGCCTTCTTCAATTTAAAAACATGATTAGGTTTATGGGGGTCCTTAAATCTCTTTGGTTGTTCAACAAAAACTTCTTCTTCAAGAATACCACTTAAAAAACACTCTTCACATCCATTTGTTGAAGAGTAATGTCAAGAAAGCATGCAATGGCAAGAAGAAGACGTATGGACTCAATGCGGGAAACAGGAGCAAAGGTTTCATCAAAATCCACCCCCTCAACCCGCGTATACCCTTGAGCCACAAGTCTTGATTTATTTCTCATTATTTCTCCCACTTCATTTGATTTGTTTTTGAAAATCCACTTAGTTCCAATAACATTCACAGAAGTGGGTCGAGGTACAAGGAACCAAACATCATTCTTAGCAAATTGATCAAGCTTATCTTGCATGGCATTGATCCAACACTCATTTTTTAAGGCTTCATACACATTTTTTGGTTCAATTGTAGACACATAACATGAAGCATGGATTTCTTCACTCTCAAGAGTGGATAGACAAGCAAGTTTCCTATAGTCTACCTTACCTTTCTTCCTTGTTGACATTCCATCATACACATTACTTATGACTTGTGAAGATGGATGAACTTTCTGAATGCGGCTGGGAATGTCATGGCTGCGATCAATCAAACTGGATTGAGTTTCAGGCTGTTCAGGATCTGTTTCTGTATCTGGCAGGTTTCTGACCAATATAGCTTCTGATGCAACTGCATCCAAACTGCATTCGGAGCTACATCCTGAACTATATCCTGAGACTCATTCACTGAATTTCCAGAACTTGCAGATTTTGTATCTTCTGGGGCAGGTACACAATTTGCATGAGCAGGTTTTGAAGATTGTGCAGGTGACTCATGATCTCCAAAGTCTAGCAAACCTGAAATATCATCCTCAACAGTTTTGTGGCCAAGATCTGTTAGATCATCAAACACAATATTCAAAGACTATAATAGTTTTTGTCCTAAGATTAAATACCCTATAAGCACGACTATTAGTGGAATATCCCATGAAAATACACTTGTCACTTTTTGAGTCAAATTTTGAAAGATGATCTCTATCATTGAGCAAATAGCACACACACCCAAAAACATGAAAATATTTCAATGTAGGCTTCTTCCGTAGTAAAATTTCATAGGGTGTCATGGTGCTACCTAGTCTTAAGAAGACCCTATTTCCTATATGACAAGCAGTGTTTAAGGCTTCTGCCCAAAATCTTTTAGACAAATTCTTGGAGCTCAACATGACCCTAGCCATTTCTTGAAGTGTCCTATTCTTTCTTTCTGCCACTCCATTTTGTTGTGGAGTTTTAGGAGCTGAGAATTCATGAGTTATGCCATTTTAAGCACAATAGCTAGAAAAGGAGGAATTTTCATATTTCGTGCCATGATCTGATCTAATTTTAGTAAGCTTTAGATCATATAAGTTCGTAACACGGGTGTACCATATTTTAAAAGCCTCAAAAGTATCAGATTTTTCTTTCAAGAAAACGACCCATGTGTATTTAGAAAAATCATCAACACAGACAAAAGTGTACTTTTTCTTTCCTAGACTCTCTACTTCAATAAGACCCATGAGATCCGTATGAATCATTTCAAGGCATCTAGATATGGAACACTGAGATATGGGAAGGTGAGAGGCCTTGGTTTGCTTACCTTTTTGGCACGGTCCACATACCTTTGTGAAGTTCTTATCCAGACTAGGCAAACCTTTCACTGCATCATGCTTCACAAGCTCATGAAGTTTACGAAAACTCATGTGCCCTAATTTTTGATGCCATAGATATGTGATATCAATGCTTGCACTATGACATGTTTTAGAATTATTGCACATATAACTGTTGTCAGAAGATCTAGTACCTATCAAAAGACACTTGTTAGCTTGATCAAATACTTCACAAGAATTCTTATCAAACCTTACCTGAAGGTCATCATCACACAGCTGACTGATGCTTATGAGGTTGGTCTTAAGACCTTCAACATGGTAGACATTGGTGAGCTTAGGAAGTCCATCTACATTCAAAGTTCCCTTCCCAATTATCTTACCTTTGGCTCCTCCTCCATATGTCACAGACCCACCATTGATACTCACATAGTCCTTCATGTTCTCAATATAACTTGTCATGTGTCTAGAACACCCACTATCAAAGTACCAGGAACCAATGTGTGACTTTAAAGATATGAATGTTACATTGCATTGTTCATCATCAGACCTTTTACACCGGGACAAATATCAAAAGGCTCACAGTACTTGGATTTAGCATTCATGAAACTGCCTTTGGGAACCCACACCTTTTTGAAAGTTTTTGGCTGATGTTTTTAGGATGTACCTTCTGATGTTGCTGCATTAGATGTTGCATCCATTGCTACATCTGATGCTGCACTTGGTTGCGAACAAGGTAAGCTTGCCTAACCTCTTCCTTATAGAAAGCCTTTTTAAGGAAGCAAAAAGGCTGAATATGTCAAGGCTTGTGACAATAGTGGCACACACAAATTTTTCTTTCTTGTTTTAGGTTTTTCAAAGAAGTTTGGATTCTGAAAATTTTGCGTGAACCAATTTGGTTCAGCAGAAGTACCTTCACCTTCTTTGAAAAACGTCTTTGGCCTGAAACCAAGCTCTGACTTACCAGAGCTCTCAGAATTCAGCATATCATTCACTTTGTGTTGGCTTGAGTTCCATTTTGCCATGGTTTCATTGGTTTGGATGAGTTCTTCTTTCAGTTCTTCGATCTCCACATCTTTCTTACTCAGCAAACATTCCAGCCTTATGATACACTCTTTCTAATCTTCATTTACCTTTTTAGTGTATCATTTGTGTTTCCAAGCAATGTAACTTAATGAGCCCTTTTCTGCCAATCCTTGTACAACTCTTTGTAAGCTTCCAGCAGGTCTGATTCTGATTCTCTACCATCTTCTGTGACAGAGGAGTTAAAACAGCAAAAATCATCCCAGCTTCTGTCCAATGTAGTATCTAATGTAGTTTCTGAAGAAACTACATTCGGAGGTACATTGGCCGAAGGACCTGCACAATCAGATTCGGAGTCGTATACAACAGTGAGAGTGATGAGATCTCCTGGATCTTCATCATCACTATCAATCAGGATTGCAGAAAAGTTTAAACCCTTCTTTCTCAAGGTATTTGCACATTGATTTGCGTAGTGACCAAATACTTGACACTCCCTACACTGAATGGAATAAATATTCTTTCCATTGTAAGAAGGTTTTGAAGCAAAAGGATTGGTAAAAGGTTTTTCTGGTGTTTGAAACGAATTTTCCTTAGGAGCAAATTTACCAGAATCAGGCTTAAAAGTGGTTTTGGAGCTTGATGATGGAGTTCTATTATGACCCTTGGCTTTCAAAATGTTTTTAAACTTAGTGGTCAAAAGAGCCATGGAATCTTCTCCAAAATCAGACTCATCAATTTTCTTTTATAATGCAAGCAAATCAGAAGAGATATCAACAACAGAAGGCAAAGCAATGTTTTTCACAAGAGGAGTAGAAGATGATGCACCTTTGCCTTTTTACTTGATTTGATCATTTAGGTTTAGTTCAAAATTTTGAAGAATACCAGCCAATCTTTCACAACCCATTTTTTTCAATATCATGTGCTTCCTCAATAGCACAAATTTTCACAATAAACCTTTTAGGCAAAGTCTGCATCATCTTGCTAACAAGACGATCATTGGTGATAGGATCACCCAAAGCCAAAACAGAATTGGACATATCAAGAAGCCTACCTTAATAAGACATGATGTCCTCAGATTCATTCATTCTAGTATTTTTCAAATTGAGTGGTAAGCAATCTTAATTTAGAAGCACGAACACTGGCAGGACCTTCACACAAGGTTTGAAGGGCCTCCCAAACATCTTTTGCATACTCATAATTAGCTATTACCTTAAAGGTGTTGGCATCTAAGGCTTTGTATATGGCAGACAAAGCATTTGAATTGAAAGAGGCAATGTTTCTATCTTCATTAGACCAATCAGCCTCTTTAGTGATCTTTACATCACCATCATTATCAGTCGTTTTTGGAGGAGTCCAACCATTTAGAACAGCAAGCCACGCTCTTTCATCAATTGATTTGATGAAGATACGTATCTTCACTTTCCAAATAGTGTAATTTGCATTAGTCAAAGTTGGAGGATGAACAACATTCTCATACTAAGAATCCATCACGGCTACAACCAGAATCAACTCTTAGTGGCATCAAGAGAAGGCTCTGATACCAATTGTAAGATCAATAGTAGCTAGGATTCACTAAACAATGCAGTTCCCAATGTAGCTTGTGCAGAAGCTACACTGGAAGGTGCATTGGTTAGAAAATTAATAAATAGCGGAAGACTTTAATAATAAAGCAGGAAATAAGCACAAACGTTTACCAAACAATCTACAAGCCTATGCTTGTAGATCTAGCCTCATGACCAAAAAGATTTCACAAAAAGATGAATTGTTTTACAAAAATTATGTGAAATTACCAAAACAAACACTCTCACAAGACAACAAGTCTTGGAGAGCAAAAACCCACAGAAAAATAGGTAAAGAAACGTGGGAAGAAAAAATCAGCTTCCTAGAATCACTAGGAAGACAAACAATTCCAGCAGCCTCAATGTAGTTCCTGATGTAGCTTCTATAGTTGCTGCATCCGGAACTGCATTCAAAATCAGTAAAGCTGGAATTCTGAAATCTGAATATGCTCTGAGTTTTCTGCTTTGCAATGCTCTATACTCTCTCTGTCTTCACACATGCAAGCCTCCAGACGTGTCCTCTATTTATATTGTGAAGGAGACCTACACATAAAGAAGGAAACAAACTCCAATATGGAAAAAGATTAGAATTAGTAATTAAATCAACTACCACAATTACTAGATTCTATTACCAAATGGACAAGGACTCTAAGACACGGTTTTAGGGAAGGATTTTTGCAAATATTTTGTTTCCAAAAATGCTGCTAATTTTTAGGACCAAGAAACCAAAAATATAATTAATATTTTTTCCAAAAATGTCAACACTTAAGGACCAAGAAAGGAGAAACAAAACCAAAATAGGTCATGCCTATTTTACCCTTACAATACTTTTGCCCATGGAAAAAAGGGGGGGTGGGGGACTTATAGAAATATAAAATTAAAAATTTTACATACACAATCTTTTACCTTTCATCATCCAAATCCAAAGTATTTTTAAAAAATGCAACACCAAAGTATATTACATGAGCAAAATGAACTATAAACGATGGAAGCAAAATTAGTTTTGTTTCTGAATTGAAACAAGAAGGCATAGAGCCAATCAAGATGTAATGTACTAATTTTCTATAAATTAAAGAAACTAATAGTATAAATTGTTAGAATGAAAAGATTCAAAACAAGGGCATGAAATTTGACACAAAATTTAACATTGCCCCAATCAAACGTACGTATATTATAGGGTTAATCGCATCATTGGTCCCTTAACTTTGAATAATTTTGAATAACTTTGGAGATAGTCTCTTAACAATTTTTTGTGTAAAAGTTCGGTCCATTGAGTATAAACTCTTCACAATCGTAGTATTTTTTATGGATGTCGTTAAAAAATATCGTTAAGTTATCCATATACCTCTCACATATATTTATAAGGACTAAAATGAAATTTTATCAAACCTAACTCTATTTCAATTTGAGTTTCAAAAAAGGCCTGAGCCTAGAGGCCTTCTTTCCCACCCACCGGACCCATTTGGGTTTCCCCTAAGCCCACTCAGATTCAACTTAAAAAACTCCTAGATCTACTGTAACTCTATGTCACTCATTGATGAAATTGTTTTTTACAAATCAGAATATCTAAACGTAACATCAAAATCTCTAAACGTAACATCATTTAAAAGGTAAAATTACTTTACTACCCCTTTCCATATTTAAACTATACTACCCCCTCCCTCTCTCCTTCATGTAATTTTGATTATGTGTCATTGTTAATTCGGTTTCCATTGTTAAGACATGATATCGTATGTGAATTGGATTGATTTTGATTCGGTGTATTTTTTCTTTTCAATTATAAACAAAAAACCGTTGATTTGCATTTTATAATAACTTTAGCTAATTACTATAATTAGGATATATGGTATAACTATTACTATTGACTATTACTATTTATAAAAAATTATATGTAGTGTATATAACATATAGTCCTAGATAATCTATAATAGTTGCTATGAAACTCTCCTATTACTATTAGTTAGTATCAATTGTAATAAACTATTATATCATAATTGTACCTTGGACATTTTTACTAGTCCTTGGATAATTTTACTAGACCTTGTCTTTTTTAAGTCAACATTTAACATTTTAACTCAACATTGACTATATTTGATCAGCCTTGAATATTTTACTCAACCTTGATTTCTCTTGATTTTCATGCATTTAAATTGTGGCGACCCAACCCTGGCCCGAGGAGGAACCGAGGATCGGACCACCCAATTAAGGGGAAACAAGTGGACAATTAACATGCAAGGACTCATTTTAAGAAAACGACGTGACGCAACATTAGAGACGTAGCACGCCTCGGCCCTAAAAGGCCGGTATTTTAAAACTTTTCAAACCTGATAAAACAGTTAAGCAATTAAACCAAGTCATCGGCGACACTACATGCCGGAACCCAAGCTAACAGTTCATGGACAAGAATGAAATAAGAGCTAATAGCATGCTCAGCGGAAGACTAATATGTAGTGAACTATTATACATGATAACCAAAACTCGGCTTACACAATGTCGGCATAAAAGAGGTTACAAGTACTACAAGTGTTAAACTACAAGTAGCCAATAAGAGTAACAAGATTAAGTTCTATACAAATTCCCAAGCATAGTCTAATTGACTTGCTTTAACCCATCGTCCTTGCAAAATAACAAAGGAAAGAAGAGGACATCTAAACCACCTCTTCAAACGAACAAAGGAGAATCAAGACACGAACACCGCAATCGTCAACGAGAAGGACCTGTCTTGCTAGGATCTAAAGCAGTAAAAGGGGAATGGGTAAGTCATAAAGACTTGTAAGCTATCAATTATGCATGTCATGGCAATATGCAACATACAAGGCAAGATATAGTCACATAAGCATAGAGATCATATATCCAAGATGCACATTGTTTCACATAGGTGCTCGTAATTAAATCACATAGGATAAGGATATATGGAGAGCCGGGCCGCTACGTAGTTCCTGCATACAAGCGTTATCATGAGCG
The DNA here is from genome assembly GCA_013146195.2 of Codonopsis lanceolata. Taxonomy (NCBI): domain Eukaryota; kingdom Viridiplantae; phylum Streptophyta; class Magnoliopsida; order Asterales; family Campanulaceae; genus Codonopsis; species Codonopsis lanceolata. The sequence goes on from JABEVN020000041.1 coordinate 138,953, forward strand.
TGCATGAGTCGGATGTGTGTAAGTACATCGACCTTCCGAGGGAATGCCTGGGATAGTCACCAATGATGCTCGTATTGATTACAGCAAGGGATCTACTTCCCCATTGTGGCCACAGTGGAGGCGTGTGTGAACAAGGACAGGATGCCAGCTGGACTCATGCAAATGTCAAGTAGTGTCTACTTAACAAATTCTCAAGTAGGGAACGAGGTCGACAAGAGCGGTCTCGTTCATGACAAGTAAATATTCTCATCAATAATCAAGCAGGAATGAGTTCGACAAGAGCGAACTCAACATGTCAAATAGGTATTCTATTACATGACATCAATAATCAAGCATGGTAATCAATCCAATTCAATAGTCTAGAATGATCATTCTTAGAGAAACGTATATAGAACGTCGTAGGGATTGATCATTGAGCCGGTATTGTTCAATGGCTCACTAGGTTTGACTCCGTTGAGTCGTCTCTAACAATTCATCCAATATAGTTAAAATGATAAATGCATCCAAAACTCTTTCCTAAGTTCTCGAATCGAGTAGACTAGGCCATTAATCCACTTAACAACCATAGTCAAGAATTATCATTCTTACAATATTTCATGGGAACTTTAGAATCATCATTTCAAAAGTTAACAAAAGCCAATGGTCTAAGAACATTAGTTAATCCTAGAAAGACATAGAACACATTTGATTCTAAGCATAGGACCCAAATCAATAGGATGAACAATTCATGGCATGTTAAACCCTAGAATTCATAATCTCCAAGAGTTGTCAAAAGTCATAAGTCCAAGAACAATAGTTGTTCCTAAGGAGGCATAGAACATATTTAATTCTAGGCATAGGACCAAAAACAACAAGATGAATATATCATTCAAAATCTTTACAAACTCAACTCATCCTCAAGTATGGCATGGACAAGGTAGGAGCATGGGAATCATGAGAAGAGGGGGACATGGCAAGTCTAACATACATCCTAAGGGGAATCAATAGCTTACCTTGCACCAAGGAAGAAGATGGAGAGCACAAACCAATCGGTTGGAACTGCTCAACTCTACAAGCTCAACACTTTTGAAGAAGGAGGCTTGAGCAATGGATGAAAGGATGATGGAGGACCAAGAGAATGTCTTCAAGGAACCATGGGAGAACTTGAGAGAAGAAGAATTTTCGTTCTTGTAGAGTGAGGGTGAAGAATGAAGGTCAACAAGTCAGATTGTGGCTTATATTGGCTGAAAATGCTGAGTGGGACAAGTGTCACTCTAATGTGGTACATAAATATCTGATTTGGTTTGCTTAAAGCTTACTAATGGTTGGTTAATCCACTCTTAAAACATGTTAACTAATGTTAGGACATAAGCAAGGGGTGTTAGGAAGGTTTTAGAAGAGGTTTGGAATGGTGTTTAAGTGCCAAAGTTCGCATTAACAGGGAAAAAATCCCGCATGCCTTCTCTCGAGTTGAGGCGCGCCTCACTACTAGCCGCGCTGATGCAGAGGCCGGAGCCGATTTTGAGATGCTCTCGAGCCGAGGCGGTGGTGCACAAATTTCGACGCCGACTAGGCCTTGAACTTGATCTAAACATGCTCTAAATGATCCCAAACTCATGGGCAACCATTCTAAGGTCTAACCCAACTCAAAACAAGTCGGAAACACACCCGAACAACACTCGGGACAAGGAAAAACAAGGCTCGAATCAAGCGACGAATGGTTAACGAATCAAACATCTATCAACCACCAATCAAACTAGGATAACATGGACATGAAAAAGGATTGTTTAAACATGGTTATGACTTGAATACAAGTCCAAGAACTCAACGAACATTTCGCACGTCGAAATACAAGCAATACGGGCAACGAAGGGAAATCGCTAAGGGCGAAACAAAGCAATTCGCACCGGCGATTCAACAAGTAAGCATACATGATTCAAAACATGTTAAGAACTTCATGAATGATTTAAGAATGCTTCTAAACCATATATAGACTAGGTAAACATGCTCATGATCAACAAGAATGCATGAAGGCAAGCACACAATACACATGCAAGAATCCGGGGTGTTACATAAATTTTCATCTTCTGGTGGTTTCATTTGATAATAACTTTAGCTAATTACTATAATTAGGATATATGGTATAACTATTACTATTGACTATTACTAGTTATAGAAAATTATATACAGTGTATATAACATACAGTCTTAGATAATCTATAATAGTTGCTATGAAACTCTCCTATTACTATTAGTTAGTATCAATTGTAATAGACTATTATATCATAATTGGTATTGAAAGTATTCTACTACTATTAACTATTACCAATTATAATACACACAATATATATATATATATATATATATATATATATATATATATATAGTCCTATTAATTTCTCTACTACTATAAACTATTACCAGTTTCCTAGTTCGGTTTTCACTTTTTAAGAAATTAGTTTAGCTTCACTTAACTTAGATAACTGCAATTACAATAATAATTACTTGAGTGATTGCATATAATTAAATAAATTAAATTATATTACAGTATTCAACAACATTTATTATACAACCACCAAATGAGAAATCATAGACGCAACACCGAGACTTGCTAAAGTGGTGTGCATATGTGTCTGATCAAATAACCAGCAATGACAGCTTTCACGGACACCCTCCCAAAATCACCGTCGAGGCCAAACCTACGGCCCTTGCTATCCTGAAACTCCCAATAGTGAATTCAATCTGATGTTAGGCAAAATCCAGTGGCCAAAACTGCATGACTAGCTTGTTTACCAATTATGTCCTTCAACGGAACACCATTAGCAAACTATATATCCCCACTCATCATACATTCCATGTATTTTGTGACATTGGGAACACAATGATAATTGGCCCCACTTCTTGTATCTCCTTGGCCATTTCTGGTAGACTCTTCTCCCTCGTTGGGTGCCAAAATATATGGAACCCTTCTGGTTGAATACCATATAGTGGTATAGTCTAAAAAAATGAACGAAAATTTTAAAAAGTAATATTAAAAAAGTTTTGTTACAAAACATATAAATTAACTCATACATAGTAGAATAAAGTATATGGAAAAATACTAAATAAAAATCCCAATCAAAAAAATTCATATCTAAAATATATATGTAACTCCGATTGACCACGATATAGGGGATGCAATTTTTAAAAATAAATTTGATTTGTTGGTAGAGGTGGAGGAAAATTGGGAGACAATGGATGCGCAACACGATAAGGTAGGTACTGTTAGTTCGACAGATGCTATATCTAAACATGCCCCAGTTAAACTTTATAGGTCAACACAACATTTATGGATGATTTAAGGAACTTCCCCCTGCGGAAGAAATCACAAAAGCCTTCTAGCAAAAATGTACGATGCTACAGAAGAAGGCAAATCATAAGGCTCTTTTGGCTTTGAATAAACGTCAAACCAAGGCAGGCTCAAAAGCCCGTAAACATGCATTTATTTAAGGGGTAGTTTTGTCTAAACATGCATTTATTTAATGTAATAATTTGCAATGTAGTGAAAAAACAAAAAAAATGTAGCATTGAAAATTGTCACTCCTAATGTTTATCCTGCTACCAAACAACCCGATATATGTTTTTATTTTATTTTATAAAACTTAAAAGTACCTCATCCAGATCTTGCAGCGAGTGGTACGTTTGGACCGTGGCTACATCATGCGAAATTAGCCAGTTAAAAACAGTCTCTACACCTATCGGCATTGATCCAATAACATCGATGGCATGTTGAATTGACAAGCGTGTGTCAAATTCTTCGCCTCTTACCATGGCCAGGTGATTCCTGATCCTCGACTCGAGGCAGGTAAGGCAGGCATTAATAATACATGTACCTGCACGAATAATTAAAAGAATATAAATCAACTATATAATTTAAATCTAACAAAAACATGCAATTGTTAAACTTACTTAGGTTCTGTGTAAGAACTCTTAGAAGAATGCAAATATAACGTGGAGATGGTAAACTATTAGTAACATTCCACACGAGCTGTAACTTGTTTCTGTGACTCCATTCACGGGTACCTCTATTGCCAGCCATGAGTTTCCTGTAAAAAAACACGGGGTTATCCAAAATCACACATATAAGGAATTATAACAATCAATTGATCATAAATCTATCAAAAAAATAGCATTTTATTTGGTAAATTATTCACAAAGACTGACCTCTCAAAGAGAAGTCAAATAAGGAGTTAGGGTAGGGTCTTTAATCCCTTAATTAGTTTTCAACAGAAGGAATAGTTAAGCCATATCCAGTGGCCAACACTACATGACAAGCTTCTTTATTAAATATGTCCTTCAGCGATAAACCATCAGCAAAATAAATATTTCTACTCATCATGCATTCCATGTATTTCGTGCAAATTGGGAACACAATGATAATTGGCCCCACTTCTTGTATCTCCTTGGCCATTTCTGGTAGGCTCTCCTCCCTCGTTGGGTGCCAAAATATATGGAACCCTTCTGGTTGAATACCATATAGTGGTATAGTCTAAAAAAATGAACAAAAATTTTAAAAAGTCATATTAAACAAGTTTTGTTACGAAACTTATAAATTAACTCATACATAGTAGAATAAAGTATATGGAAAAATACTAAATAAAAATCCCAATAAAAAAAATTCATATCTAAAATCTATATGTAACTTCGATTGACCACGATATAGGGGATGCAATTTTTAAAAATAAATTTGATTTGTTGGTAGAGGTGGAGGAAAATTGGGAGACAATTGATGCGCAACACGATAAGGTAGGTACTGTTAGTTCGACAGATGTTATATCTAAACATGCCCCATTTAAACTTTCTAGGTCAACACAACATTTATGGATGATTTAAGGAACTTCCCCCTATGGAAGAAATCACAAAAGCCTTCCAACAAAAATGTACGATGCTACAGAAGAAGGCAAATCATAAGTCTCTTTTGGCTTTGAATAAACGTCAAACCAAGGCAGGCTCAAAAGCCCGTAAATATGCATTTATTTAAGGGGTAGTTTTGTCTAAACATGCATTTATTTAATGTAATAATTTGCAATGTAGTGAAAAAAAAAATCACAACGAGGGACGAGAGTGAAAAAAAAATCGATGTTTCCTGTAAAAAAAAACACGAGGTTATCCAAAATCACACATATAAGGAATTATAACAATCAATTGATCAAAAATCTATCAAAAAAATAGCATTTTATTTGATAAATTAATCACGAAGACTGACTTCTCGAAGAGAAGTCAAAGAAGGAGTTAGAGTAGGGTCTTTAATCCATTAATTCGTTTTCAACAGATGTAATAGTTAAGCCATATCCAGTGGCCAACACTGCATGACAAGCTTCTTTATTAAGTATGTCCTTCAGCAGTACACCATCAGCAAAATAAAAATTTCCACTCATCATGCATTCCATGTATGTCGTGCACATTGGGAACACAATGATAATTGGCCCAACTTCTTATATCTCCTTGGCCTTTTCTGGTAGGCTCTCGTCCCTCGTTGGGTGGCAAAATATATGGAACCCTTCTGGTTGAACACCATATAGTGGTATAGTCTAAAAAAATGAACGAAAACTTTAAAAAGTCATATTAAACAAGTTTTGTGACGAAACTTATAAATTAACTCATACATAGTAGAGTAAATTATATGGAAAAATACTAAATAAAAATCTCAATAAAAAAAATTCATATCTAAAATCTATATGTAACTTCGATTGACCACGATATAGAGGATGCAATTTTTAAAAATAAATTTGATTTGTTGGTAGAGGTGGAGGAAAATTGGGAGACAATGGATGCGCAACACGATAAGGTAGGTACTGTTAGTTCGATAGATGCTATATCTAAACATGGCCCAGTTAAACTTTCTAGGTCAACACAACAATTATGGATGATTTAAGGAACTTTTGTGGCAGCCCGACCCGGACCCCAATGCGAGATCCCAAGTCGTGCCGTCCAAATAAGCAAGAATATAAGCATGCGCAAGTAGGATAATAAAATTCATGTGGCGCAACATCGCATACATATAACAACTCGGCTACACTTGGCCGGAAAAATAACTTAAAATAAACAAGTCATCTTACCGAACCCAACAACTACTCCTACAATTATAACACATGCATATAATACCCTCAACGACCACAACATGCCGGAGACAACAACAACAACAATATTTTAAAAGAGCTTAAGCGGAAGGAACAGTAGTGAACCATTAACATATAAACAAGCTCGTCATATAAGTCGACATATAAAAGATTATAAGTATCAAGTAATCAAGTTTACTACAACAACAAAATCCCAAGACAAGTCTAAGTGACTTGCTTCCCAACGTCCTTGCCAAAATAAAAGTCTAACTACCAAAAGTCCCAAAAGAACAACCTTGAGCTCACAAGTAATCAAACGCGGTATGGCGAATCTAGCGTGAACCGTCTCCTCGGCTCGGATCTAAGGAAAACAAAACAAACAAATAGGGTAAGTCGAAAGACTTAGTAAGTTACCAAAAATGCATGTTCATGTTATAGCATGGCATTTATCACAATTATGGCACATGTTCATCATATAGCACTTAGCACATTATTCACGTAAGTGCGAGGAAATAAATCATATAAGTAGGATATGATATAGGCACGGCCGCTTCGTAGCTCCTGCAATAAAGTTTGTTAACCCAATATCGTGACTACGATGCTCGTGACTTCGCATCGATATACCGAACTCCGCCGGCTAATAGCAGCATGTGACGCACGTATTGTTACGGCAAGGGCTACTTCCCCATCATGCGCCTACAATGGAGGGGTGTGAGGTCCCGTGTACGGCGATCCATAGCGAGCACGAATCTCTCAATTCGTGAAGGCGATGCATCGTCCTACCCTGACATAAAAATCAAACCAAATAGTGCCAGCTGGACTTAATGCAATGTACAAGTAGATATTTACTCGTCAAGACCAAATAATAATCGAATTCGACAAGAGCGAACTCGACCGACCAAGTAGGGTATTAATCTCTACAATAAATCAAGTCAAGGCAATTAATTGCTCATAACCAAATAATCACAACGGGTTCAAATGCACATAATTAAACTCAACTTAGACTTGAGTAAACCCGACCAAACGGTGTCCAAACTTCGTAGGGATTAAAATTAGTGTTCAACATGTTCAAATCTTCCCTAGAGTCGACTCCGTTGAGTCTTTACTAAAAATTCCAAATTCCGGGTAATTGAAGCTATGTGCTTCATAACTCAACCTAGGCCATTACTAAGTTCATCTAGGTCATAAATTTATCAAGGCATTGTAATGTGATTCATAATCATCATAGGTTCCAATTTTGAGGATAGAACACATAACAACTTCACAACATATCATATAGGCTCAAATTAGGGCATTCTCATATAACACCACTTCCATCAACATATATAATACATGTTTCTAACATGTGCAAACCCTTAAATAGACAAGATGAAAGAGTAATATAAACTTTGATAGACATGAAATCATCCTATACATGCTTCTAACAAGCTCATACTCTCAAAACACAAGATGAAGGCATAAGAAGCATATATGTGTCCTCATTGACCTCAATCATCATAAGCTTTGTTTCCTTAGGGTCAATGAGAACCAAAACAAAGAAGAAAAGAAGTAACTTACATGTATTCTACACCCAAGAAAGCAAATGGAAAGATTGATCGGTTGGAAATGATCTACTCTTCAAGCTCTACACTTCTTATGGAGGTGGCTTGAGCAAATGGAGGATGGATCATAGAGGAAGACCAAGATGAATGCTTCAAGAAGCCATGGGAGAGTTTGAGGGAAAGGAAATCCCGTTTTTGGAGAGTGAGGGTGAGAAATGAGAGTCAAACTCTCAGATTGTGGCTTATATTGGGTTAAAAACTGAGTGGGACAAGTGTCAAGGTATTGTGGTCACTTAAAATCAGATTTTTGTAGCTTAATTGATCACTAAAGCTCTCTTAATCCACTCCTAAAACTTGTTAGAGATGTTAGGGTATAAGTAAGGAGGGTTAGGGAGGTTTAGGTGGGGTTTAGAAAAGGTTTTGGATAGGGGTTTAGGTGTAAAATTCAAGAAACATCGAAAGAGAGCAGTCCAGCCTCGGGGGACCTTATGGTCGCATGGTCCCCTACCCCTTGTGACCGCATCCTCTCAGGATGCACAACTTCCAAATTTCTGGTTACCTTGCGGGGGCAAGGTCATTACACCTTGCGAGGGCAAGCCCAGCAGACCCAAAATGGCTCAAAACTCAACCTAAAAGACCCCCAAACACTTAGCCAAATCAATGGGGTTTCAAACCCCAACAAAATGAGTTTAAAGCTCATCACAAGCACCCTCAAACAACACCCAAACAATCCAAACGAAGGAGGGAAAGAAGGAGACCTAAACAAGCAATTCAATCGGCGAATTCAACAAGCATGCAAACATGATTCTAAACATGTTAAGAGCTTCATGAGTGACTTATAAATGATTCTAAAACATATATAGACTAAGTAAACATGCTCACAATCAACAAGAAAGCATGAAGACAAGCACACAATGCTCATGCAAGAATCCGGGGTGTTACAACTTCCCCCCTACGGAAGAAATCACAAAAGTCTTCCAGCAAAAATGTACGATGCTACAGAAGAAGGCAAATCATAAGGCTCTTTTGGATTTGAATAAACGTCAAACCAAGGTAGGCTCAAAAACCAAAACATGCATTTATTTAACGGGTAGTTTTGTCTAAACATGCATTTATTTAATGTAATAATTTGCAATGAAGTGAAAAAACAAAAAAATGTAGCATTGAAAATTGTCACCCCTAATGTTTATCCTACTACCAAACAACCTTATATATGTTTTTATTTTATTTTATAAAACTTAAAAGTACCTCATCCAGATCTTGTAGCGAGTGGTACGTTTGGACCGTGGCTACACCATGCGAAATTTGCCAGTTAAAAACAGTCTCTACACCTATAGGCATTGATCCAAGAACATCGACGGCATATTGAATTGACAAGCGTGTGTCAAATTGTTCGCCTCTTACCATGGCCAGGAGCTTCCTGATCCTCGAGTCGAGGCAGGTAAGGCAGGCATTAATAGTACATGTACCTGCACGAATAATTAAAAGAATATAAATCAACTATATAATTTAAATCTAACAAAAACATGCAATTGTTAGGTTCTGTGTAAGAACTCTTGGAAGAATGCAAATATAACGTGGAGATGGTAAACTATTAGTAACATTCCACACGAGCTGTAACTTGTTTCTCTGACTCCATTCATGGGCCCCTCTATTGCTAGCCATGAGTTTCTTGTAAAAAAGCACATGGTTATCCAAAATCATACATATAAGGAATTTTAACAATCAATTGATCAAAAATCTATCAAAAAAATAGCATTTTATTTGGTAAATTATTCACGAAGACTGACCTCTCGAAGAGAAGTCAAAGAAGGAGTTAGGGTAGGGTCTTTAATCCCTTAATTCGTTTTCAATAGAAGGAATAGTTAAGCCATATCCAGTGGCCAACACTACATGACAAGCTTCTTTATTAAGTATGTCCTTCAGCAGTACACCATCAGCAAAATAAATATTTCCACTCATCATGCATTCCATGTATGTCGTGCAGATTGGGAACAAAATGATAATTGTCCCCACTTCTTGTATCTCCTTGGCCTTTTCTAGTAGGCTCTCCTCCCTCGTTGGATGCCAAAATATATGGAACCCTTCTGGTTGAATACCATATAGTGGTATAGTCTAAAAAAATGAACGAAAATTTTAAAAAGTCATATTAAACAAGTTTTGTTACGAAACTTATAAATTAACTCATACATAGTAGAATAAAGTATATGGAAAAATACTAAATAAAAATCTCAATCAAAAAAAATTCACATCTAAAATCTATATGTAACTTCGATTGACCACGATATAGGAGATGCAATTTTTAAAAATAAATTTGATTTGTTGGTAGAGGTGGAGGAAAATTGGGAGACAATGGATGCACCGCACGATAAGGTAGGTACTGTTAGTTCGACAGATGTTATATCTAAACATGCCCCAGTTAAACTTTCTAGGTCAACACAACATTTATGGATGATTTAAGGAACTTCCCCCCTACGGAAGAAATCAAAAAAGCCTTCCAACAAAAATGTACGATGCTACAGAAGAAGGCAAATCATAAGTCTCTTTTGGCTTTGAATAAACGTCAAACCAAGGCAGGCTCTAAAGCCCGTAAACATGCATTTATTTAAGGGGTAGTTTTGTCTAAACATGCATTTATTTAATGTAATAATTTGCAATGTAGTGAAAAACAAAAAAAAAATTAGCATTGAAAATTGTCACTCCTAATGTTTATCCTGCTACCAAACAACCTGATATATGTTTTTATTTTCTTTTATAAAACTTAAAAGTACCTCATCCAGATGTGAAAGCCCGACCCGGACTCCAATGCGGAATCCCAAGGTCGTGCCGTCAAGACAAGCTAAAAGACGGACTAGCACCCGCTAAGCGTAGTGGTGCGAGTCAAGAGTTGAACCAACAAACTCTAAACAGGAAGGTAAAGCCATAACGGCGATGCGGAATAACCAAAAACTAAAATCTGCGGAAGCAAATCATAAGTGGAACCCAAACTTATAATTTTAAACTAAGGAATACAAGGCTGAGAGACGACTATCTCTTGACAAATCTACGACTCGCGTGACACAACATTGCGTACGTACAACAAACCATCGGCAACCAAAGGCCGGCGAATCAACAGAATACTAACCTGATAAACGACCACTCAACGGCTACAACATGCCGGAGGGACAAATCAACTAAACAAATGAGATATTTAAACACTAACACTAATCCAATGTCTCTCGACTAAAATTGTCGGAGACAGAAATAACCATAACATAATACTAGAACATGCGAGCTAAACTTGCTCGGAAAGACAACGGAATAACTTCTAATTAAATACAACAGCTCGACCCAACAAGTCGGCTCCCAAAATAACAACAATAAAAATACTAACATAACTACCCAAGTAAAGTTTACATAACTTCACATCCGTGTCTCACAAGATAATAAATACAATAATAATAAAATCTCCAAGCTTAAAGCCCGGAAGACCACCGCTATCCAACAAGTGCCAGAGAACGCCAAGCACTAACGAGCATCGCAAAAACTAAGGAAAACAAACACACGAAATGAGTCATAATGACCCAGTAAGTTACTAAATGCAATGTATGGCATAGCATGGCGTGGCATGGCGTAATGCACAAGCATGTATAAAATCATGGCATCTTTATAGTATACCAATAATAATCTTGTATTAAGTCACCAAGTAACATAAACTTCATAAACCACTTAGCACATTATCTTTCATATAGGTGCTTATGGTAAGCCACATAAGGGATAAAGAAGTTACCCGAATAGTGCCGTTGTGTTGCTCCTGCAATACACAATGTTATACAAGTTCGTGCCATCGATGTTTTGTGAATTCATCGACTCAAACCGAGAATCTACTTATCAATAGCGGCCAATGACGCGTATTGTTACGGCAAAGGGGCTACTTCCCCGTTGCGGCCAACAATGGAGGGGTGTGTGAGGTTCCAGGTGCGGCGATCCATAGCGAATACGAATCTTACGATTCGTATAGGCGATGTATCATCCCACCCTGACAGAGCAAAGACAAGCCAAATAATGCCAGCTGGACTTAATGCAATGCACAAGTAGATATTTACTCGGATGCTCAAACAAGAACCAAGACCGTCAAGAGCGGACTTATCAAATCAAGTAGGTCATAAAGCTCTACACACCAACTTAGCAATGCACATATTTGCACAAACTTAACAAATCCACTAACTTATCCGTATAGTCCAAGAACCACATACTGAGGTATTCATCACCCTCAAGTCACTATCCAATCAAACGTAGCATATAAGCTCAAGAAATCACAATATGAGGTCTACTATAGCCCTCTACTCGGGATTAAACCAAAGACTATTATTTAGTCTAAGAACAATCATAAATCAAGACTTAGCATTTAAGCTTTGCTTAAAGGTACACCGGACTCAACCATAGTCCCAATTGTCATATATACTCGACATTCTCAAACCAATCTCAAGGGTACCAAAACTAAGCCGTAGTCATATCCTCGCAAGTGCTTTCATGGGCACGCGACCAAATACCTAAGAGAGAACTCATTCAAATAATCATTTCTTAAAGTAATACGAGATCATAGGTTGATCTCTAATGCTCCATGCCCTAACGAGCACGCCCTAAATAAATCCCCAATAAGCCTCTAAATCGTGGGTGTCACAAATGGTACAAAATTCAAGATGCTCGGGTACTCACAATCAAAACCAACCAAACCCGAACATCGAAGGATTTTAACTTAAGACTCGCCAACATGATATTAAACCTAAGACGACTCCATTGAGTCTTAATGTCACACATCATTAAATACCTATTTCATAAATCCCCAAATTAACACATCATTCACATTTATAACAATTTTCCCAAAAATCATTCGAACTATAATCCTAAGATTTAAATCCATAGAACTCAACATAATCATATACCCATATTATAAATCACATAATTTCAATTAAAGGGATATCTAGTGAAATCACACATCCAAAGTCCCAAACTTAGACATACTTTCATATTAAACCCAAATAAAAGGTAAACATGATTTCTAGCATGCTCACGATCCTAGAAACACAAGATGAGGGGGTAAAAATATACTTCAACAATCATAGAATTCATCCTACATATGCTCTTAACAAGTTCACATGTTCAAATCACAAATTAAAAATCACACAAGGCAAGTATGTGTACTCATTGACCTCAAATAGCATAGAGTTTGTTTTCCTTAGGATCAATGAGTACAAAATCAAAGAGAGAAGAAGTAACTTACTTGTTCTACACCAAAGAAAGCAAATGAGAAGTTTGATCGGTTGGAAATGCTCTACTCTTTGAGCTCTATGCTTTTGATGAAGGTGGCTTGAGCAAATGGAGAATGGATGAGGGAAGACCAAGAGCAAATCTTCAAGAAGCCATGGGAGAACTCTCAAGAACTCTCTCTCACGTTTTTGGAAAAGCTTTCAAAGAAATGAGGAGGCTAATGGCCGATTTGTGGCTTATAAGAGGTCAAATGTTGAGTGGGACAAGTGTCAAGACCTTGTGGTCTCTTTACAAATCTGATTTTGTGGCTTAATGATCATTAGAGCTCTCTTAATACATCCTTAAAGCTTGTTAGATATATTAGGACATAAGTGAGGAGGGTTAGGGAGGTTTAGGAAAGGTTTAGATAGGGGGTTTGGGTATAGAAATCGCTCAAAGATCAAAACAGGGAAAAATCCCGCAGTGAGATTCGATGTTGAGGCGGGCGCCTCAACATCTCCAGGGCGCCTCAACTGCTGAGCCATCTCCTTTATAATTGCTCTGTAACTTGGAGGCGCTCACAAGATGCCAAAGCGGCGCTCGGGCTTCGGACCTTCAAAACTTGGTCTAAACATGTCCTAAATGGTCCCAAACTTATGGGCAACCATTCTAAGGTCTAACCCAACTCAAAACAAGTCGGAAACACACCCGAAAAACACCCGGAACAACTCGGAGCGAAACCGGGAAGGGGCGCAACAACGTGCAACCGGAACGACGAATGAACTCGCAATCGAACGAGCAATGAAAGGAGACTTTTAAGGCAAGTCTAAGGGCTAATGAAGAAGCTTAAATACTTCTAGAAATTTGAACCACAACTAGGGAAAAAAGAGTCCCAAAGGAGAGACGATTACACGGCTCGATCCCCGAACTACGCGATAGAGACGAACGCTATCTCCAAAGCTTCCAAATCATCGATAGACTTAAGGAACACCTCCAACTTGAACTCTAATGCATCTAAACATGTTAATAAACCATCTTATAAAGGTCTAGGGCCAAACTGAGGTCACGAACACAAAACGCAAGCAAACCCTCAATCGCGTCGCATTCCGACTATCGTCGAGTCACGACTTGTGACTTTAGCAAGTCAACAACTATATGGAGTCTCTTAATAGTGTTTTGGTCTTAACGTGGTCTCTCATACACATATAGACCCTCTCGCAAACCAATCATACAGTCGACAAAGGAAGAAGTGCAAGTATAGCACGCAAACCGAGCTAACGAAGGAGCGGGGTGTTACACCAGATCTTGCAGCGAGTGGTACGTTTGGACCGTGGCTACACCATGCAAAATTAGCCAATTAAAAACAGTCTCTACACCTATCGGCATTGATCCAATAACATAGAGGACATGTTGAATTGACATGCGTGTGTAAAATTCTTCGCCTCTTACCATGGCCAGGAGCTTCCTAATCCTCGACTCGAGACAGGTAAGGCAGGCATTAATAGTACATGTACCTGCACGAATAATTACAAGAATATAAATCAACTATATAATTTAAATCTAACAAAAACAAGCAATTGTTAAACTTACGTAGGTTCTGTGTAAGAACTCTTGGAAGAATGCAAATATAACGTGGAGATGGTAAACTATTAGTAATATTCCACAGAGTGAATCGGTTTCGTGACTCCATTCACGGAACCTTATTGCCAGCCATGAGTTTCCTGTAAAAAAAACACGGGGTTATCCAAAATCACACAAATAAGGAATTATAACAATCAATTGATCAAAAATCTATCAAAAATATAGCATTTTATTTGGTAAATTATTCACGAAAACTGACCTCTCGAAGAGAAGTCAAAGAAGGAGTTAGGGTAGGGTCTTTAATCCCTTAATTCGTTTTCAACAGAAGGAATAGTGAAGCCATATCCAGGCCAACACTGCATGACAAGCTTCTTTATTAAGTATGTCCTTCAGCAGTACACCATGAGAAAAATAAATATTTCCACTCATCATACATTCCATGTATGTCGTGCACATTGGGAACACAGTGATAATTGGCCCCACTTCTTGTATCTCCTTGGCCTTTTCTGGTAGGCTCTCCTCCCTCGATGGGTGTCAAAATATATGGAACCCTTCTGGTTGAATACCATATAGTGGTATAGTCTAAAAAAATGAACAAAAATTTTAAAAAGTCATATTAAACAAGTTTTGTTACAAAACTTATAAATTAACTCATACATAGTAGAATAAATTATATGGAAAAATAATAAATAAAAATCCCAATCAAAAAAATCCATATCTAAAATCTATATGTAACTTCTATTGACCAAGATATAGGGGATGCAATTTTTAAAAATAAATTTGATTTGTTGGTAGAGGTGGAGGATAATTGGGACACAATGGATGCGCATCACGATAAGGTAGGTACTGTTAGTTCAACAGATGCTATATCTAAACATGACCCAGTTAAACTTTCTAGGTCAACACAACATTTATGGGTGATTTAAGGAACTTCCCCCCTACGGAAGAAATCACAAAAGCCTTCCAAAAAAAATGTACGAGGCTACAGAAGAAGGCAAATCATAAGGCTCTTTTGGCTTTGAATAAACGTCAAACCAAGGCAGGCTCAAAAGCCCGTAAATATGCATTTATTTTAAGGGTAGTTTTGTCTAAACATGCATTTATTTAATGTAATAATTTGCAATGTAGTGAAAAAACAAAAAAAATGTAGCATTGTAAATTGTCACTCCTAATGTTTATCCTGCTACCAAACAACCTGATATATGTTTTTATTTTATTTTATAAAACTTAAAAATACCTCATCCAGATCTTGCAGCGAGTGGTACGTTTGGACCGTGGCTACACCATGCGAAATTAGCCAGTTAAAAACAGTCTCTACACCTATCGGCATTGATCCAAGAACATAGTCGACATGTTGAATTGACAAGCGTGTGTCAAATTTTTCGCCTCTTACCATGGCCAGGAGCTTCCTGATCCTCGACTCGAGGCAAGTAAGGCATGCATTAATAGTACATGTACCTGCACGAATAATTAAAAGAATATAAATCAACTATATAATTTAAATCTAACAAAAACATGCAATTGTTAAACTTACTTAGGTTCTGTTTAAGAACTCTTGGAAGAATGCAAATATAACGTGGAGATGGTAAACTATTAGTAACATTCCACACGAGCTGTAACTGGTTTCTATGACTCCATTCACGGGAACCTCTATTGCCAGCCATGAGTTTCTTGTAAAAAAAAACATGGGGTTATCCAAAATCACACATATAAAGAATTGTAACAATCAATTGATCAAAAATCTATCAAAAAAATAGCATTTTATTTGGTAAATTATTCACGGAGACTGACCTCTCGAAGAGAAGTCAAAGAAGGAGTTAGGGTAGGGTCTTTAATCCCTTAATTCGTTTTCAATAGAAGGAATAGTTAAGCCATATCCAGTGGCTAACACTGCATGACAAGCTTCTTTATTAAGTATGTCCTTCAGCGGTACACCATCAGCAAAATAAATATTTCCACTCATCATGCATTCCATGTATTTCGTGCACATTGGGAACACAATGATAATTGGCCCCACTTCTTGTATCTCCTAGGCCATTTCTGGCAGGCTCTCCTCCCTCGTTGGGTGCCAAAATATATGGAACCCTTCTGGTTGAATACCATATAGTGGTATAGTCTAAGAAAATGAACGAAAATTTTAAAAAGTCATATTAAACAAGTTTTGTTATGAAACTTATAAATTAACTCATACATAGTAGAATAAAGTATATGGAAAAATACTAAATAAAAATCTCAATAAAAAAAAATTCATATCTAAAATCTATATGTAACTTCGATTGACCACGATATAGAAGATGCAATTTTTGAAAATAAATTTGATTTGTTGGTAGAGGTGGAGGAAAATTGGGAGACAATGGATGCACCGCACGATAAGGTAGGTACTGTTAGTTCGACAGATCTTATATCTAAACATGCCCCAGTTAAACTTTCTAGGTCAACACAACATTTATGGATGATTTAAGGAACTTCCCCCCTACGGAAGAAATCACAAAAGCCTTCCAACAAAAATGTACGATGCTACAGAAGAAGGCAAATCATAAGTCTCTTTTGGCTTTGAATAAATGTCAAACCAAGGCAGGCTCAAAAGCCCGTAAACATGCATTTATATAAGGGGTAGTTTTGTCTAAACATGCATTTATTTAATGTAATAATTTGAAATGTAGTGAAAAACAAAAAAATGTAGCATTGAAAATTGTCACTCCTAATATTTATCCTGCTACCAAACAACCTGATATATGTTTTTATTTTATTTTATAAAACTTAAAAGTACCTCATCCAGATCTTGCATCGAGTGGTACGTTTGGACCATGGCTACACCATGCGAAATTAACCAGTTAAAAACAGTCTCTACACCTATCGGCCTTGATCCAAGAACATAAATGACATGTTGAATTGACAAGCGTGTGTCAAATTCTTCGTCTCTTACCATGGCCAGGAGCTTCCAGATCCTCGACTAGAGACAGGTAAGGCAGGCATTAATAGTACATGTACCCTCACGAATAATTAAAAGTATATAAACCAACTATATAATTTAAATCTAACAAAAACATGCAATTGTTAAACTTACTTAGGTTATGTGTAAGAACTCTTGGAAGAATGCAAATTTAACGTGGAGATGGTAAACTATTAGTAACATTCCACACGAGCTGTAACTGGTTTCCGTGACTCCATTCACGGGAACTTCTATTGCCAGCCATGAGTTTCCTGTAAAAAAACATGGGGTTATCCAAAATCACACATATAAAGAATTATAACAATCAATTGATCAAAAAAATAGCATTTTATTTGGTAAATTATTCACGAACACTAACCTCTCGAAGAGAAGTCAAAGAAGGAGTTAGTGTAGGGTCTTTAATCCCTTAATTCGTTTTCAACAAAAGGAATAGTTAAGCCATATCCAGTGGCCAACACTGCATGACAAGCTTCTTTATTAAGTATGTCCTTCAGCGGTACACCATCAGAAAAATAAATATTTCCACTCATCATGCATTCCATGTATTTCGTGCACATTGGGAACACAATGATAATTGGCCCCACTTCTTGTATCTTCTTGGCCACTTCTGGTAGGTTCTTCTCCCTCGTTGGGTGCCAAAATATATGGAAACCTTCTGGTTGAATACCATATAGTGGTATAGTCTAAAAAAATGAACGGAAATTTTAAAAAGTCATATTAAACAAGTTTTGTTACGAAACTTATAAATTGACACATACATAGTATAATAAAGTATATGGAAAAATACTAAATAAAAATCTCAATAAAAAAATTCAAATCTAAAATCTATATGTAACTTCGATTGACCACGATATAGGAGATGCAATTTTTAAAAATAAATTTGATTTGTTGGTAGAGGTGGAGGAAAATTGGGAGACAATGGATGCGCAACACGATAAGGTAGGTACTGTTAGTTCGACAGATCTTATATCTAAACATGCCCCAGTTAAACTTTCTAGGTCAACAAAACATTTATGGATGATTTAAGGAACTTCCCCCCTACGGAAGAAATCACAAAAGCCTTCCAACAAAAATGTACGATTCTACAGAAGAAGGTAAATCATAAATCTCTTTTGGCTTTGAATAAACGTCAAACCAAGGCAGGCTCAAAAGCCCGTAAACATGCATTTATTTAAGGGGTAGTTTTGTCTAAACATGCATTTATTTAATGTAATAATTTGCAATATAGTGATAAAACAAAAAAATTTAGCATTGAAAATTGTCACTCCTAATGTTTATCCTACTACCAAACAACCTGATATATGTTTTTATTTTATTTTATAAAACTTAAAAGTACCTCATCCAGATCTTGCAGCGAGTGGTTCGTTTGGACCGTGGCTACACCATGCGAAATTAGCCAGTTAAAAACAGTCTCTACACCTATCGGCATTGATCAAAGAACATCGACGGCATGTTGAATTGACAAGCGTGTGTCAAATTCTTCACCTCTTACCATGGCCAGGAGCTTCCTAATCCTCGACACGAGGCAGGTAAGGCAAGCATTAATAATACATGTACCTGCACGAATAATTAAAAGTATATAAACCAACTATATAATTTAAATCTAACAAAAACATGCAATTGTTAAACTTACATATGTTCTGTGTCATAACTCTTGGAAGAATGCAAATATAACGTGGAGATGGTAAACTATTAGTAACATTCAACACGAGTTGTCACTGGTTTCTGTGACTCCATTCACGGGCACCTCCATTGCCAGCCATGAGTTTCCTATAAAAAAAACACGGGGTTATCCAAAATCACACATATAAGGAATTATAACAATCAATTGATCAAAAATCTATCAAAAAAATAGCATTTAATTTGGTAAATTATTCACGAATATTGACTTCTCAAAAAGAAGTCAAAGAAGGAGTTAGGGTAAGGTCTTTAATCCCATAGTTCGTTTTCAACAGAAGGAATAGTTCAGCCATATCCAGTGGCCAACACTGCATGACAAGCTTCTTTATTAAGTATGTCCTTCAGCGGTACACCATCAGAAAAATAAATATTTCCACTCATCATGCATTCCATGTATTTCGTGCACATTGGGAACACAATGATAATTGGCCCCACTTCTTGTATCTCCTTGGCCATTTCTGGTAGGCTCTCCTCCCTCGTTGGGTGCCAAAATATATGGAACCCTTCTGGTTGAATACCATATAGTGGTATAGTCTAAAAAAATGAACGAAAATTTTAAAAAGTCATATTAAACAAGTTTTGTTACAAAACTTATAAATTAACTCATACATAGTAGAATAAAGTATATGGAAAAATACTAAATAAAAATTTCAATCAAAAAAAAATCATATCTAAAATCTATATGTAACTTCGATTGACCACAATATAGGAGATGCAATTTTTAAAAATAAATTTGATTTGTTGGTATAGGTGGAGGAAAATTGGAAGACAATGGATGCGCCTCACGATAAGGTAGGTACTGTTAGTATGACAGATGTTATATCTAAACATGCCCCAGTTAAACTTTCTAGGTCAACACAACATTTATGGATGATTTAAAGAACTTCCCCCTACAGAAGAAATCACAAAAGTTTTCCAACAAAAATGTACGATGCTACAGAAGAAGACAAATCATAAGGCTCTTTTGGCTTTGAATAAATGTCAAACCAAGGCAGGCTCGAAAGCCCGTAAACATGTATTTATTTAAGGGGTAGTTTTGTCTAAACATACATTTATTTAATGTAATAATTTGCAATGTAGTGAAAAAACAAAAAATGTAACATTGAAAGTTGTCACTCCTAATGTTTATCCTGCTACCAAACAACCTGATATATATTTTCATTTTATTTTATAAAACTTAAAAGTACCTCATCCATATCTTGCAACGAGTAGTACGTTTGGACCGTGGCTACACCATGCGAAATTTGCCAGTTAAAAACAGTCTCTACACCTATCGGCATTGATCCAAGAACAACGACGGCATGTTGAATTGACAAGCGTGTGTCAAATTCTTCGCCTCTTACCATGGCCAGGAGCTTCCTGATCCTCGTCTCGAGGCAGGTACGGAAGGCATTAGTAGTACACGTACGTGCACAAATAATTAAAAGTATATAAATCAACTATATAAATTAAATCTAACAAAAACATACAATTATTAAACTTAATTAGGTTCTGTGTAAGAACTCTTGGAAGAATGCAAATATAACGTGGAGATGGTGAACTATTACTAACATTCCACACGAGCTGTCACTAGTTTCTGTGACTCCATTCACGGGCACCTATATTGCCAGCCATGAGTTTCCTGTTAAAATAACACGGGGTTATCCAAAATCACACATATAAGGAATTATAACAATCAATTGATCAAAAATCTATCAAAAAAATAGCATTTTATTTGGTAAATTATTCACGAAGAATGACCTCTCGAAGGGAAGTCAAAGAAGGAGTTAGGGAAGGGTCTTTAATCCCTTAATTCGTTTTCAACAGAAGGAATAATTAAGCCATATCCAGTGGCCAACACTGCATTACAAGCTTCTTTATTAAGTATGTCCTTCAGCAGTACATCATCGGCAAAATAAATATTTCCACTCATCATGCATTCCATGTATGTCGTGCACATTGGGAACACAATGATAATTGGCCCCACTTCTTGTATCTCCTTGGCCATTTCTGGTAGGCTCTCCTCCCTCGTTGGGTGCCAAAATATATGGAACCCTTCTGGTTGAATACCATATATTGGTATAGTCTAAAAAAAATGAACGAAAATTTTAAAAAGTCATATTAAACAAGTTTGTTAAGAAATTTATAAATTAACTCATACATAGTAGAATAAAGTATATGGAAAAATACTAAATAAAAATCCCAATAAAAAAATTCAAATCTGAAATCTATATGTAACTTCGATTGACCACGATATAGGGGATGCAATTTTTAAAAATAAATTTGATTTGTTGGTAGAGGTGGAGGAAAATTGGGAGACAATGGATGCGCAACACGATAAGGTAGGTACTATTAGTTCGACAGATGCTATATCTAAACATGCCCCAGTTAAACTTTCTAGGTCAACACAACATTTATGGATGATTTAAGAAACTTCCCCCCTACGGAAGAAATCACAAAAGCCTTCCAGCAAAAATGTACGATGCTACAGAAGAAGACAAATCATAAGTCTCTTTTTGCTTTGAATAAACGTCAAACCAAGGCAGGCTCAAAAGCCCCTAAACATGCATTTATTTAAGGGGTAGTTTTGTCTAAACATGCATTTATTTAATGTCATAATTTGCAATGTAGTGAAAAAACAAAAAAAATTAGCATTGAAATTTGTCACTCCTAATGTTTATCCTGCTACCAAACAACCTGATATATGTTTTTATTTTATTTTATAAAACTTAAAAGTACCTCATCCATATCTTGTAGTGAGTGGTACATTTGGACCGTGGCTACACCATGCGAAATTAGCCAGTTAAAAACAGTCTCTACACCTATCGGCATTGATCCAAGAACGTCGACGGAATGTTGAATTGACAAGCGTGTGTCAAATTCTTCGCCTCTTACCATGGCCAGGAGCTTCCTGATCCTCGACTCGAGGCAGGTAAGGCATGCATTAATAGTACATGTACCTGTATGAATAATTTAAAGTATATAAACCAACTATATAATTTAAATCTAACAAAAACATGCAATTGTTAAACTTACTTAGGTTCTGTGTAAGAACTCTTGGAAGAATGCAAATATAACGTGGAGATGGTAAACTATTAGTAAACATTCCACACGAGCTGTAACTGGTTTCTGTTAGTCAAGGAAATGTGTGTTCGGGTGGCCGGAGTGGTGTTACTACTTCTACTCAGAGGCGGCGAAGTGATGAGTTGATATGCCATTTTTGTATGAGGACGGGACATGCCGTGAATAAGTGCTCGGGTAAATCAAGAAAATGCTTTGTTTGTGGCGGCGATCTTGTTCGTAAAGATTGCCCGAGGAGGAGAGTTAGTCAGTCTGGGAGTACTAGTCAACAATCCAGTGGCTCCAAGAGAGATAGTGGTGGACGGCCTAGAGTTTGAGGTCATGTGCGCGTGGCGGTGGGCCATTGCGGAGTTTTGAAACCTATCCGAAATAGGAAGGTATATTCTTGTATATATATATATATATGTAAATTATACCGTTGTTACTATTATCGTTATTATGAGTATGCGATTAAATCGGTAGCTCATGTGCATTCATACATACATTACATGGTGTATTGAGTATTATTAGTTATTTGTTTGATCGGGGATAATGCCCCAATGTGAGATCGATATATGATGTGGTTTGTTTTGTGAATTACCGGTAGGTAATCGCACGTGGTGTATGGATTCTTGTTTAGTCTATATATATATATAAGACTATGTTATATATAGAGTCGTGGTCTTGTGTGGTTATATAAAAAGGCCATAGTATGTATATGTATGAATATATATATGTTTATATATGAAGCATGAATTGTATGATGATACTTATTGGTTGGGAATGATACTTGTATATTCTACGGAAATATGTTTAATATGATGAATAATATAATATAATATTATTGTTAGTGGTTATTATGCGAATAGGATGTACACGATTGGTGTGAAGGTTAAGGTTGCGATTTAGAAGATAATCACGGTTGCACGGGAGTGTATGACGCCTCACCGCGAGTATTGAGACGTTAACGTTGTGATAGGATGTTTAGAGTATGCATTGGTTGTAGACTTGGTCTAGAGCTGAAGAAAGGATAGTCTTGCGGAGTATAGATGTTACGAGTATCGGTAGACGTGTCGATTCCTTGTGATTCCTAGTGAGTTATCTTGGTTGAGTGTACTAGGTACACGAGTTTTGTGGTGGATATGATTGTTGTTTGCCAAGGTAATAGACCTTGTTACTTGGCTTGATTTTATTCAGTTACGTGCATTAGTTGTAGGAAACACCTACTTGATGCATTTACATTGTAGTATATTAAATTCGTATTTCATAATTACTATCTCATGTTCATTCATTTCATTAACGTGTTTGGAGAGGAAGGATGCTTAAAACATTTTATTCATGAACCTTTGCATCCTTACGACGGAAACTACGACGCTAAACTTTTGAAGCTAATTCAGTAGGTACCCTGAATTGGTGACCAAAAGGCATTCGTCGTTGGACTAGGATTGGTAAGAATTAAGTTAGAAATTGACTATACCCGTTACCAAATGGAATGGACAGAAATTGAACGAATTTTCAAAACATTTCATTAATGTGCTCTTATGTGTTGTTACCCGCGATGGGGAAATTGCGAGTGTGATTTACATGGTTCGAAATGCCGATTTGATTATCTTTAATTTGTGTGCGAATTGCTCCATAGGCAATTATTATTTCTTTTAACTTAGAAGCTCTTGTGCTTGAATTTCATGTTGTGCCCCGAGACAAATAGTTTCGGTCGTTGGATGTTGAAGTGTCCTTGAATGTGTTTTTCATGTTTAAATTTGGGATTTTGCCTACATGATTGGCATAGTGTTGTTCGTATGTGTATTCGCGACTCAAGTATGGGTCGTAGTATTTTCAATCGTAAGTGTTTGATATTGTTGTGTCTATTGAGTGTTCGTAGACTTTTGAATTTGGATTATTGCAGTTTGACCCTTGTGTAATATGTGGTGGTAGACTCGGAGATTCGAGTCTAGGTTGGCGGTTTTGAGCTCGAGTGTTCACCTAGGATTAAGAGACACTTTAATCATTGTCTCGATATATTGTGATTGAGTTCGTTGATAGTTTAGAATTCCTATCGTGGAGAGAGTGGGTAACACCTCGTGTCATAGTTTAGAATCGCAATTCTTCCTTTGTGGGTTGCATGATTGGTTAGTGAGATTGTCTTTGTGGGTTGCAGATGGGTAGATTGTCTGAGAGATCACATTAAGACCAAAACACTATTAAGAGACGCCATATAGTTGTTGACTTGCTAAAGTCACAAGTCGTGACTCGACGATAGTCGGAATGCGACGCGATTGAGAGTTGCTTGCATTTTTGCGTTCGTGACCTCGGTTTGGTCCTAGACCTTTACATGATGGTTTATTAACATGTTTAGATGTATTAGACTTCAAGTTGGAGGTGTTCCTTAAGTCTATCGATGATTTGGAAGCTTTGGAGATAGCATTCATCTCTATCGCGTAGTTCGGGGATTGAGTCGCGTAATCGTCTCTCCTTTGGAGTTCTTATTTCACTAGTTGTTATTCAACTTTCTAGAAGTATTCAAGCTTCTACATTAGCCCTTAGACTTGCCTTAAAGTCTCCTTCCATTGCTTCTTTGAGTTGTTTATGCCTTATATGCGTTATACGTGCAAATCTGGACCTGTTTGACCTAACGTATGGCCTGAGGAATTGTTCCACCATGCCATACAAACATCTTGGGCATTGTTCGGCCCCAAGAACTGAACATTATGAAGGAGGTTCGGCCTCCACAACCGAACAAAGACGATTTCCAGCAAAACGAGGATTTTCTGCAACTTCGGTTGATTACGATTGTACCCTTACAAAACCTCTATCATTAGTGACTTTAACCACTTGTATTAGAGCCTTATTAGTCTAATATAAGTCCTAATAATGTCCTAACATGTTTGGGGAGTGGATTAAGGTTTGATTAAGGATTGATTACAACTAACAATCACTAATTGTACCTAGAAATTTCCCTTTGTGCCCTTATTGTTTGTAGAAGTATAAATACACTAACCCTTCACAAATTCAGCCAAACCTCTTCATTTTCCTCCTTCTAAATCAGACGTATTCAGGGAGAGAGTGTGGGAGACTTGAAGCTTTGAGCCCTAGCCATTCTTCCTCCGATCTACGAAGATCCGACCGTCCGATTGCCGCCAAACTTCGGATTCTTGATGTCCTCGACGAGTGGAACAACTTCACCGTTCGGATTTTGATTCTCTTGAGTTTTCACTCAAGCTAGGTAAGTTACTCTCTTTTGATTTTGGTTCATTGGCCCCTAGGGAAAACAATCTAAGTGTTATTTGAGGGCAATGAACACTTGATATGTTATGTATGCCTATTTTAGGGATTTTTGGAAGTATGAACTTGTTAGGAGCATTTGTAGAATGACTTCTATGATTGTTGAAGTATATGATTACTCTTCATCTTGTGTTTCTAGGATTATGAGCATGCTAGAAACCATGTCCACATGTTATTTGGGTTTATTATAGAGGTATGCCTATGATTGGGGCTTTGGATGTGTGAACTCACTAGATATCATGAGTAGGTTCATTTAATTGAAATTATGTGATTTGTGATATGGGTTATGATTTATGTTGAGTTCTGTTATGAATTTTAGGGCTTGAGAATCAAGCCCGAATTATTGGGGAAATTGTTGTTAATTGAAGTGGGTGTAAATGTCGAGATTGATGAAGTGTGTAAATAATGAAACCTAGTATTTAGACTCAACGGAGTCGTAATAAGTTCAATAATGTGTTAATGAACTCGGGTTGAAATCCTACGACATTTGGGTTTCGTTTGACTATGATTATGATGAGTTCTTGGATTTTTAGGCTTGGGAATCAACCCCGGATGATTTTGGGAAATTTGTTATAATTTGAATGGTGTGTTAATTTGGGGATGTATGAAATAAGTATTTAATGATATGCGATATTAAGACTCAATGGAGTCATTTTAGGTTCAATAAGATGTTAGTGAGCCTTAGGTTGAAATCCTACGATGTTCGGGTTGGGTTGGTTTTGATTGTGAGTACCCGAGCATCTTGAATTATGTACCACAATTTGAGGCTGACACCCACAATATTGGGGATTTATTTAGAGGCGTATTGGGGATTTATTTAGAGCGTGCTCGTTAGAGCACGAAGCATTAGAGACCAACATATGATCTCGTATATCTTTAAGAAATGATTATTTGAATGAGTTCTCTTTTAGGGAATTTGGTCCCGTGCACATGAAAGCACTTACGGGGTTTTGACTACGGGTTAGTTTTGATACCCTTGAGATTGGCTTTGAGGAAGTCGAGTATATATGATGATTGGGACTATGGTTGAGTCGGTGTACCTTTAAGTGAAGCTAAAATGCTAAGTCTTGATTTATGACTGTTCTTAGACTAAAATAATAGTCTTTGGTTTAATCCCGAGTAGAGGACTATGGTAGACCTCATGTTGTGATTTCTTGAGCTTATATGCTACTTTTGATTGGGTGATGACTTGAGGATTATGAGTACCTCAATATGTGGTTCTTGGACTAAACTTATAAGTTAGTTGGATTTATTGAATACGTGTAAATATGTGCATTGTTAAATTGGTGTGTAGAGCTTTATGTCCTACTTGATTTGATAAGTCCGCTTTTGTCGGTCTTGGTTCTTGTTTGAGCATGCGAGTAAATATCTACTTGTGCATTGCATTGAGTCCAGCTGGCATTATTTGGTATGATTTTTATGTCAGGGTGGACGATACATCGCCTATACGAATCGTCAGATTCGTATTCGCTATGGATCGCCGTACCTGGGACCTCACACACCCCTCCATTGTTGGCCGCAATGGGGAAGTAGCCCCTTTGCGTAACAATACGTGCGTCGCTATATTAGCCGGCGGAGTTCGGTATATCGATGCGAAGTCACGAGCATCGTAGTAACGATATTGGGTTAACAGTGTTTTTGTTGCAGGAGCTACGTAGCGGTCGGGCCCATAACATATCCTATTGTGATGTTTAATACTCGCACTTATGTGAATAACGTGCTAAGTGCAAATTTGTGATCATTGAGGGTTGGACCCATGTTGTGATCATTTGAGGGTTGGACCCATGGTTTTATTATTGAGGGCTGGGCCCATATTTTGGTTGTACATGATTATTGTTGGTACATTATTATTATGATGCCACGATTGTATTTATACTGGTGCATTATGCCATGTCATGACATGCTATGTCATACAGTTGCATTTAGTAACTTACTGGGTCATTATGACTCACTCTGTGTGTTGTTTTCCTTAGTTGTGCAGTGAGCTCGTTAGTGCGCGTTGCAGCTACGGGTGCATGTTTGATAGCAGGTGGTCTTCCGGGCAATAGCTTGGGTTATTATTATTATTGTATTTATTCATCTTGTGAGACACGGATGTAAAGTTATGTAAACTTTACTTGGGTAGTTATGTTGGTATTTTATTGTTGTATTATTTTGATAGCCGACTAGTATGGTCGAGCTGTTGTATTTATTTAGAAGTTATTTTGTCGTCTTCCCGAGCAAGGTTTTAGCTCGCGTATTCTAGTATTGTGTTATGGTTATTTCTATCTCCGTCAATTTTAGTCGTGAGTCCTTGGTTTAGTTGTTAGTATTTAAATCTCTTATTCTTTTAGTTGAATTGTCCCTCCGGCATGTTTTAGCCGTTGAGTAGTTGTTTATCAAGTTGTGTTCTTGTTGGTTCGCCGGCCTTTGGTTGCCGATGGATTGTTGCCCGTGCGCAATGTTGCGTCACGCACATCGTAGATTTTTTGAGAGTTAGTTATCTCTCAGCCTTGCGTTCTTTTATTTAGGATTAAAGGCTTGGGTTCCACTTATGATTTGCTTCCGCAAATTTTAGTTTTTGTTGTTCCGCATTGCCGTTATGGCTTTACCTTCTCATTCGAGCTTGATGGCTCATCTTTGGCTCTCACCATTATGCTTAACATGTGCTTGTCCGTCTTTTAGCCTGTGTTGACGGCACGAGCTTGAGATTTCGCATTTGAGTCCGGGTCGGGTCGTTACAGAATAAACGTCAAACCAAGGCAGGCACAAAAGCCCATAAACATGCATTTATTTAAGGGGTAGTTTTTTCTAAACATACATTTATTTAATGTAATAATTTGCAATGTAGTGAAAAAAACAAAAAATGTAGCATTGAAAGTTGTCACTCCTAATGTTTATCCTGCTACCAAACAACCTAATATATGTTTTCATTTTATTTTATAAAACTTAAAAGTACCTCATCCAGATCTTGCAACGAGTGGTACGTTTGGACCGTGGCTACACCATGCAAAATTAGCCAGTTAAAAACAGTCTCTACACCTATCGGCATTGATCCAAGAACATCGACGGCATGTTGAATTGACAAGCGTGTGTCAAATTCTTCGCCTCTTACCATGGCCAGGAGCTTCCTGATCCTCGTCTCGAGGCAGGTACGGAAGGCATTAGTAGTACATGTACATGCACGAATAATTAAAAGAATATAAATCAACTATATAATTTAAATCTAACAAAAACATGCAATTGTTAAACTTACTTAGGTTCTGTGTAAGAACTCTTGGAAGAATGCAAATATAACGTGGAGATGGTAAACTATTACTAACATTCCACACGAGCTGTAACTAGTTTATGTGACTCCATTCACGGGAACCTCTATTGCCAGCCATGAGTTTCCTGTAAAAAAAAACACTGGGTTATCCAAAATCACACATATAAGGAATTATAACAATCAATTGATCAAAAATCTATCAAAAAATAGCATTTTATTTGGTAAATTAATCACAAAGAATGACTTCTCGAAGAGAAGTCAAAGAAGGAGTTAGGGTAGGGTCTTTAATCCCTTAATTCATTTTCAACAGAAAGAATAGTTAAGCCATATCCAGTGGCCAACACTGCATGACAAGCTTCTTTATTAGGTATGTCCTTCAGCAGTACACCATCAGAAAAATAAATATTTCCACTCATCATGCATTCCATGTATGTCGTGTACATTGGGAACACAATGATAATTGGCCCAACTTCTTGTATCTCCTTGGCCTTTTCTGGTAGGCTCTCCTCCCTCGTTGGGTGGCAAAATATATGGAACCCTTCTGGTTGAACACCATATAGTAGTATAGTCTAAAAAAAATGAACGAAAACTTTAAAAAGTCATATTAAACAAATTTTGTTACGAAACTTATAAATTAACTCATACATAGTAGAATAAATTATATGGAAAAATACTAAATAAAAATCCCAATCAAAAAAATTCATATCTAAAATCTATATGTAACTTCGATTGACCACGATATAGGGGATGCAATTTTTAAAAATAAATTTGATTTGTTGGTAGAGGTGGAGGAAAATTGGGAGACAATGGATGCGCAACACAATAAGGTAGGTACTGTTAGTTCGACAGATGCTATATCTAAACATGACCCAGTTAAACTTTCTAGGTCAACACAACCTTTATGGATGATTTAAGGAACTTCCCCCTACGGAAGAAATCACAAAAGCCTTCCAGCAAAAATCTACGATACTACAGAAGAAGGCAAATCATAAGGCTCTTTTGGCTTTGAATAAACGTCAAACCAAGGCATGCTCAAAAACCAAAACATGCATTTATTTAACGGGTCGTTTTGTCTAAACATGCATTTATTTAATGTAATAATTTGCAATGAAGTGAAAAAACAAAAAAATGTAGCATTGAAAATTGTCACCCCTAATGTTTATCCTGCTACCAAACAACCTTATATATGTTTTTATTTTATTTTATAAAACTTAAAAGTACCTAATCCAGATCTTGTAGCGAGTGGTACGTTTGGACCGTGGCTACACCATGCGAAATTAGCCAGTTAAAAACAGTCTCTACACCTATCGGCATTGATCCAAGAACATCGACGACATGTTGAATTGACAAGCGTGTGTCAAATTCTTCGCCTCTTACCATGGCCAAGAGCTTCCTGATCCTCGACTCGAGGCAGGTAAGGCAAGCATTAATAGTACATGTACCTGCACGAATAATTACAAGAATATAAATCAACTATATAATTTAAATCTAACAAAAACATGCAATTGTTAAACTTACGTAGGTTCTGTGTAAGAACTCTTGGAAGAATGAAAATATAACGTGGAGATGGTAAACTATTAGTAACATTCCACACGAGCTGTAACTGGTTTCTATGACTCCATTCACGGGAACCTCTATTGCCAGCCATGAGTTTCCTGTAAAAAAAACACGGGGTTATCCAAAATCACACATATAAGGAAATATAACAATCAATTGATCAAAAATCAAACAAAAAATAACATTTTATTTGGTAAATTATTCACGAAGACTGACCTCTCGAAGAGAAGTCAAAGATGAAGTTGGGGTAGGGTCTTTAATCCCTTAATTCGTTTTCAACAGAAGGAATAGTTAAGCCATATCTAGTGGCCAACACTGCATGACAAGCTTCTTTATTAAGTTTGTCCTTAAGCAGTACACCATCAGCAAAATAAATATTTCCACTCATCATGCGTTCCATGTATGTCGTGCACGTTGGGAACACAATGATAATTGGCCCCACTTCTTGTATCTCCTTGGCCTTTTCTGGTAGGCTCTCCTCTCTCGTTGGGTGCCAAAATATATGGAACCCTTCTGGTTGAATACCATATAGTGGTATAGTCTAAAAAATGAACAAAAATTTTAAAAAGTCATATTAAACAAGTTTTGTTACGAAACTTATAAATTAACTCATACATAGTAGAATAAATTATATGGAAAAATACTAAATAAAAATCCCAATAAAAAAAATCATATCTAAAATATATATGTAACTTCGATTGACCACGATATAGGGGATGCAATTTTTAAAAATAAATTTGATTTGTTGGTAGAGGTGGAGGAAAATTGGGAGACAATGGATGCGCAACACGATAAGGTAGGTACCGTTAGTTCGACATATGCTATATCTAAACCTGCCCCAGTTAAACTTTTTAGGTCAACACAACATTTATGGATGATTTAAGGAACTTCCCCTTACAGAAGAAATCACAAAAGCCTTCCAGCAGAAATGTACGATACTACAGAAGAAGGCAAATCATAAGGCTTTTTTAGCTTTGAATAAACGTCAAACCAAGGCAGGCTCAAAAGCCCGTAAACATGCATTTATTTAAGGGGTAGTTTTGTCTAAACATGCATTTATTTAATGTAATAATTTGCAATGTAGTGAAAAAACAAAAAAATGTAGCATTGAAAATTGTCACTCTAATGTTTATCCTACTACCAAACAACCTGATATATGTTTTTATTTTATTTTATAAAACTTAAAAATACCTCATCCAGATCTTGCAGCGAGTGGTACGTTTGGACCGTGGCTACACCATGCGAAATTAGCCAGTTAAAAACAGTCTCTACACCTATCGGCATTGATCCAAGAACATCGACGACATGTTGAATTGACAAGCGTGTGTCAAATTCTTCCCCTCTTACCATGGCCAGGAGCCTGCTGATCCTCGACTCGAGGCAGGTAAGGCAGGCATTAATAGTACATGTACCTGCACGAATAATTAAAAGAATATAAATCAACTCTATAATTTAAATCTAACAAAAACATGCAATTGTTAAACTTACTTAAGTTATGTGTAAGAACTCTTGGAAGAATGCAAATATAACCTGAAGATGGTAAACTATTAGTAACATTCCACACGAGCTGTAACTAGTTTCTGTGACTCCATTCACAGGCACCTCTATTGTCAGCCATGAGTTTCCTGTAAAAAAAATCACGGGGTTATCCAAAATCACACATATAAGGAATTATAACAATCAATTGATCAAAAATCTATCAAAAAAATATCATTTTATTTGGTAAATTATTCACGAAGACTGACCTCTCGAAGAGAAGTCAAAGAAGGAGTTAGTGTAGGGTCTTTAATCTCTTAATTCGTTTTCAATAGAAGGAATAGTTAAGCCATATCCAGTGGCCAACACTTTATGACAAGCTTCTTTATTAAGTATGTCCTTCAGCGGTACACCATAAGCAAAATAAATATTTCCACTCATCTTGCATTCCAATGTATTTCGTGCACATTGGGAACACAATGATAATTGGCCCCACTTCTTGTATCTCTTTGGCCATTTCTGGTAGGCTCTCCTCCCTCGTTGGGTGTCAAAATATATGGAACCCTTCTGGTTGAATACCATATAGTGGTATAGTCTAAAAAAATGAACGAAAATTTTAAAAAGTCATATTAAACAAGTTTTGTTACGAAACTTATAAATTAACTCATATATAGTAGAATAAAGTATATGGAAAAATACTAAATAAAAATCCCAATCAAAAAAATTCATATCTAAAATCTATATGTAACTTCGATTGACCACGATATAGGGGATACAATTTTTAAAAATAAATCTTATTTGTTGGCGGACCTAGAGGAAAATTGGGAGACAATGGATGCGCAACACGCTTTTCATTTTGGCTCAAGAAGTTCTCTCTGTTAATATTAAGAGTACGGTGGCTGATGGTCGAATAAATGACCGTATATGCATGGTCGAGGAGATATGGCGATTACACATCTTTTTTTGCGGATGATGTGTTATCTATTAATGCGTGCAAGAATTCAGTGTGGGCTATGCGTAAAGTGTTGTTGTAATATGAGCAAGCATCGGGGAAGCTTATTAATCAGGCCAAGAGTGGGTTTTATCACTCGACAAAATTTTTAAATGTAAAACGAGGTTGATCGTTGAATGATCTGGATGTGCACATCAGTTGTGTTGCCAATGAAATATTTGGGTATTCTCCTGTTCCGGGGCTGAATCAAACGCATGTATTTTGAAGATTTAGAGAATAGAGCGCTTCATATTTATATATAGTCTTATTAGCTTAATTTCTCTAATATATATATATATATATATATATATATATATATATATATATATATATATATATATCGAGCCGTGAAAAGGATTCACCAAAAGACAAAAAAAAATCCACTATTGGTTTTACGTCAAGCAATACGTAGAGTAACTCCGCGTACAGGAGTAAAAGCAAGACGTGTAAGTGGATCGACTCATCAAATTCCCATTGAAATAGGATCCACACGAGGAAAAGTACTTGCCATTCGTTGGTTATTAGCGGCATCCCGAAAACGTCCGGGTCGAAATATGGCTTTCAAATTAAGTTCCGAATTAGTGGATGCTGCCAACGGGCGTGGCGATGCCATACGCAAAAGGGAAGAGACTCATAGAAAGGCAGAGGCAAATAAAGCTTTTGCACATTTGCGTTAATCCATGAACAGGGTATATATATATATATATATATATATATATATATATATATATATATATATATATATAGTCTTATTAGCTTAATTTCTCTATTACTATTAACTATTACCAGTTTCCTAGTTCGGTTTTCACTTTTTAAGAAATTAGTTTAGCTTCACTTAACTTAGATAACTACAATTATAATAATAATTACTTGAGCGATTGCATATAATTAAATAAATTAAATTATATTACACTATTCAACAAATTTATTTATTATACAACCACCAAATTTTCGTTTGTAATTGTGACTCTCTCCATGCCAAATTATGTGTATCCTATTCTTATTTGGGACGTCCCAAAATGATGTCCATTACATGTGATACATATCAACAAAATTCTTGAATCATTTCATTCAAAATTAATGGACTTTTAAATATTTGTGTAAACATGTTTTAACACTAACAATGTATCAAAAATAAATTATATTGTAAATATAGTATTCAAATTTATCTTTTCTAACCATTGAACGACCTTCAAAAATTATATAAATAGTACCTTTGTTGTGCACAACGAAAGACTAGCAAACAATTTAATAGAGTATAATAGGATCAATCACAAAGAAGAAAACTAGCTCCACCTACAACAGTGCTACGGAGCAATCTATAGATATTTTTGGATCCCCTCTCACCCTTCATCACCACCAATGCACCCTTATAAACCCTCATCATACCGTCTTTAGATTTATAACTACAGCCATTACAGTCTAAAGTATCCAATGAGATCAGATTTATTAGAGACTTGCCTTCAAACATTTTAGGTATACAACTATTTATATGTGTACAATGGAAACCCTAAAACCCTTAAAAGACTAAAAAAAACGGACAAACTGCAAAAGATCAGAAAACGGGGCTGAGCGGTCGCTCAGCCCAAATGCTGGGCAACCGCGCAGAATGCAGAAGCACACCTCGAAAGATTCTTCACTGAGCGATCGCTCAGCCAAAACCTTGAACAAACGCTTAAGCCCAAAATCTGCAATGCTCATGTCCAAAACCCGAATAGTCCAAAAGCTCAGAGGGAACTGGCATGATGCATGGTTAATCGAGCTATCTCATTCTCAACAACCTTAAAAATTATTTTAGAAATGTAATTATATTATATCCTTAAATAATCCTCTTTGTTCAGAAGTAGATGACTTTTATCTTTCTTTAGTATGATCTAAAGTAAATATTTAATTTCAATTTCATAAAAATTCTTCAAATATATGTCTAAAAATATTGTTATTAAGTGCAAGATAAACAAAACAACGAAACCCAACAACTTGTTAGGTATCATTCAAGGATACTTTAAAAGTAAAATATGTAGAAACAACTATTTACTCATATCCATATAAAATTTAATAAAAAATAATTATTCTTAAATGAAAGTACTATACTAAACGACCACTAATTTACATATATTGACAATACCTAACTTTTGTAAGACATTAAGTCAATAAATGCTTATATTTTCAATAGCTATAATCTTTTATAAAACTACTCCCCTGTTTAATCTCAAAGTGAAAATTGCATGAGGAGCACGGGCTTTATTACTAGTGTTTAAGAAATAATTTCTCTATCCA
Source organism: Codonopsis lanceolata (assembly GCA_013146195.2). Taxonomy (NCBI): domain Eukaryota; kingdom Viridiplantae; phylum Streptophyta; class Magnoliopsida; order Asterales; family Campanulaceae; genus Codonopsis; species Codonopsis lanceolata. The sequence goes on from JABEVN020000041.1 coordinate 173,883, forward strand.
AGCAATCATAGTTAAATTTCTATTACTGATATTCTAATACTGAACATTTCTACATATGTCGTTTATATATGAGATTTTATTTGAATGACTAGATAGAATTAATAACTACAATATTCTAATAACTATAATATTTTGTAGTGGATACCAAACAATACTATTCATTCAAATAAATATGAATAAAGGGCTCAATTCCTTGCTATTTATACTAGGGGAGGCACCACTTATTTAAAATTATAATGCTTAGGGAGACGCCATTTACATAGATTTAAATCGTCTATGTTACTACGTTTTTTGTGTATCCACTAAATTATTAATTGTAAATTTAAACTAATATATGTTTAACAAAACTACCCCTTAATTAATTACTTAACATAAAAAGTTGAGTAATACATTTCGTAGTTCCAAGTTATCTTTTTATTCTTAACATATCAACTAACAAGGTCGCTTTGTGTTTTATGTTTTTCTTTACTTTTATTAAATATTTTATGTTGATTATGCTTATGTGACGACCCGACCCGGACCCCAATGCGAGATCCCGAGTCGCGCCGTCCAAATAGATAATTAAACAAGCATGCATAGTAGGATCATAAAATTCATGTGGCGCAACATCGCATACATACAACAACTCGGCTACACTTGGCCGGAAGAATAACCTAATTTAAACAAGTCATCGGCGACGTTACAGCCGGAACCCAACAACTACTCCTACAATTATTAACACATGCTTATAATAACCTCAACGGCCACAACATGCCGGAGACAATAACAACAACAATAAATAACGAGCTTTAGCGGAAGAAAACCGTAGTGAACCAAACACATATAAACAGGCTCGACATGTAAGTCTGCTTACCAAAAGATTACAAGTTTTAAGTAGTTAAGTTACAACATCATTAAAAACAACATAAACCCAAGCTAAGTCTACTTGACTTGCTTCCCATCGTCCTTACCAAAATAAAAGAGCTAACAACAAGTCCAAAATATCAACCTTTATAATACAATAACCAAACAGGAATAGGGCGAGTCTATCCCGGACCGTCTCCTCGGCTCGGATCTAAGGAAAGACAAAGCAAACAAATAGGGTAAGTCGAAAGACTTAGTAAGTTACAAAAATGCATGTTCATGTTATAGCATGACATTTATCTCGATTATCATACATGATCATCATATAGCACATAGCACATAGTTCACGTAAGTGCGGAAAAGTAAATCATATAAGTAGGATATGATATAGTCACGGCCGCTTCGTAGCTCCTGCAAAACATTCTGTTACTGGTTCGTGCCATCGATGTTATGTGAATTCATCGACTTATACCGAGAATCCTCTCGATCTAGATAGCAAGCCAATGCGGCACTTAAGCGATCACGGCAAAGGGGCTACTTCCCCACTTGCGGCCCACAATGAAGGTGTGTGTGAAGTCAGTGCGGCGATCCATAGCGAGCACGAATCCCATAATTCGTGAAGGCGATGCATCGTCCCACCTTGACCCGATAAACAAACCAAATAATGCCAGCTGGACTCAATGTGATGCACAAGTAGATATTTACTTGACTAAACCAATCAAAGACCGAATTCGACAAGAGCGAACTCGACCAACCAAGTAGGGTATCAATCTCTACTATAAAATCATATCAAGGCAATTAAATTGCACAAAACCAACCTTTCATAGAAACTTGTTATAAACAATCAAGCCAATCTCATACTTGAGTAAACCAATCAAACGGTGTCCAAACTTCGTAGGGATTGAAACTAGGGTTCAACACGTTCAAATATTCCCTAAAGTCGACTCCGTTGAGTCTTTGCTCTAAATTCCCAAATTTGGAGAAATTGAAGCTATATGCTTCATAACCCCAACCTAGGTCATTTCTAGGTTCAACAAGATTATAAACTCACCAAGGCAATGCAAAGTGATTCAAGTTCATCATAGAGTCCAAAATTTAGGATAGAACACATAACACTTTCACAACATTTCAAGAAGGCATAACTAGGGCATTCTCATAAATCAACACTTCCAACATAAATATCATACATGGTTTTAACATGCTCAAAACCTTAAATAGACAAGATGGAAGAGTATTATAAACATTCATAGGTAGGAAATCATCCTAGGCATGCTCCTAGCAAGCTCACAACTTCAACATACAACAATATAGCATGTAAAGCATACAAGTGCCCTCATTGACCTCAACCAACATAGACTTTGCTTCCTTAGGGTCAATGAGAACTAGAAGAAGAAGAAGATTAAGTAGGTAACTTACAAGTTATACACCAAAGAAGGAACTAGAAGGAACTATTCGGATAGAAATGCTCCCCTTGATGAGCTCTTCAACTTTAATGAATGAGTCTTGGGCAATGGATGAATGGATGAGAGTAGATGATGAAGGAGACCTCAAGCTACCATGGAAGAACCTTGGAGAAGAAGAGAATTCGTTTTTGAAAAAGAGCTCAGCCAAATGAAGAGGAAGAGAGCTGATTGTGGCTTATATTGGTCAACAAAGTGAGTGGGACAAGTGTCAAACACTTGTGGTCCCTTTTCAAATCTGATTTGGGGCTTAATGATCAACTAATGGACTCTTAATCTAACTTAAAAATATAGTTAGGGATGTTAGGACTTAAGTAGGAAGGGTTAGGGAGGTTTAGGATAGGTTTAAGTAGGGGTTGGAAGTAAGCAATTCGTCAAATTCGAAACAGGAGGAAATCTGCCCGTAGCAGCAAACCAAGTGAGGCGGGCGCCTCACTAAGGCCCATGCGGCCGCCTCATGTACTGAGGCCTTCCCAAAGTTCAGACCATTCAGCAAATACTCTCAGCAGTTGAGGCGGGCGCCTCACCAGCTCCCATGCGGCCGCCTCGGCTCCAGAACCTCTAAAACTTGGTCTAAACTTGGTCTAAATGGTCCCAAACTTTTGGGCAACCATTCTAAGGTCTAACCCTACTCAAAACACATCGGAAACGCACCCGAACAACCCCCGGAACAAGCTAGGACAAGGCGCGAACCACGCGACGAATGAACAACGGATCAAACTACAATCAAACCTCAATCAATCTAGGATGTCTTGGGCATGAAATAGGTTTGTTTCAACATGAATAAGACTTGAATATAAAGCCAAGAACTCAACGAACACTTCGTACGTCGAAATAGAAGCAAATACGAGCAACGAGAGGAATCGCTAAGACCAAATTCAACGCGATTAAACCGGCGATTCTACAAACAAGTTTATATGATTCTAAACATGTTATGAACTTCTAAAATGATCTATGAATGATTCTAAAACATTTATATAACAAGTAAACATGCTCACAATTCAACCAAGAAAGTAAGAAGACAAGCATACAATGCACATGCAAGAATATGGGGCGTTACACTCTCCCCACCTTTAGGAATTTAGTCCCTAAATTCTTACCAAGTTCGTCGAATAAATGTGGATGCTTCTCGCGCATCTCCGCTTCCGTCTCCCAAGTCGCTTCTTCAATGTTGTGGTTCCTCCAAAGAACTTTGACTAAGGGAATTCTCTTGGTTCGTAGCAACTTGTTCTCCTTGGTATCCAATATCTTCACGGGCTTTTCAACGTATGACATATCCGGCTCAAACGTGATCTCCTCATACTCGAGTACATGAGACTCGTCCTTCAAATACTTTCGTAACATAGAGACATGGAATACATTATGAGTCTCCGAAAGTGAAGGTGGCAATGCTATACGATACGCTAAGGTCCCAACCCTCTCAAGAACCTCAAATGGACCAATGTATCTCGGTGTAAGCTTCCCTTTCTTGCCAAACCTCTTAGTACCTCTCCTCGGTGTTACCTTCAAGAACACGTAATCACCCACTTGAAATTCAAGATCCCGTCTTCGATTGTCCGCATAACTCTTTTGTCGACTTTGGCGGTGCGCAAGCGATCTCTAATCAACTTCACGCTCTCAGCCATTTTGCACTAACTTCGGAACCCCAAAGTTTCGCCTCTCCAACTTCATCCCAACAAATTGGCGATCTACACTTACGCCCATACAAAGCTTCATACGGCGCCATCTTGATACTCGGCGATAAGCTGTTATTATCATAAACTTCGGCCAAAGGTAAATGAGAATCGGCTTCCCTTGAAATCCACGGCACAAGCTCGCAACATATCCTCCAAAATCTGAATCAATCGCTCGGATGACCATCCGTTTGCGGATGAAAAACATCTTGAAGTCAATCTAGTCCCCAAAGCTTCTGCAATGACTTCCAAAACCTAGATGTGAACCTCGGGTCTCTATCGGACACAATACTAAGTGCGCCATGAAGTCTCACGATCTCTGGATATACAAAGGCGCTAAGCGAGTCAATGAATGCGTGATAGCTATCGGAATGAAGTGTGCGAGACTTAGTCAATCTGTCGACTATAACCCAAGCGCATTAAAACCTCTCGCGTCTTGCGGTAACCTGTCACAAAGTCCATGGTAATGAACTCCCATTTCCACTCGGGGAATCTCCAATGGTTGTAGAAATCCTGGTCTCGATGCTCGGCCTTAACCTGGCGACAAGTCAAACACTTAGACACGTACTCGCGAATTTCTCTCTTCATACCTCTTCCACGAGCTGTCTTTTCAAATCCAAGTACATCTTCGTGCTCCCCGGGTGAATGGTATACTTCGTCTTATGAGCCTCATCTAGAACCAACCTCTTCAATTCCGCATTACAAGGAACACAAATTCTACCTCGAAAAGTCAAGGTACCCTCGGTATTAACCACAAAATCAGGCGATGCATTCTCAGCCAACCCATCGATAATTTTCCTCAACTCCTGATCATTCCCTTGCGCTTCTCTAATTTTCCCAAATAAAACAGGTGTAGCACGAATATTTGCAAAAATCACACCTCTATCAACAACACTAGGACTCCAATCTCTCAAATCCTCTAACATTTTCCATTCCTTCACCATCATACACGACATATGGACCTTTCTACTCAAGGCATCTGCTACCACATTCGCCTTCCCCGGATGATACAAGATAGTACAGTCATGGTCCTTTAACTTTTCCATCCATCTACGCTGCCTCATATTCAATTCCTTTTGAGAAAACAAGTATTTCAAGCTCTTATGGTCGGTGAAGATCTCAAACTTAGACCCATACAAGTAGTGTTTCCACTTATGCAACGCGAAAATAATCGCAGCCAACTCCATATCGTGTGTCGGGTAATTCTGTTCATGAATAGATAGTTTCCTCGATGCATAGGCGATCACCCTCCCATTCTGCATCAAAACACAACCCAAACCTTCCTTAGAGGCGTCACTATAGATCACAAAATTTTCTCCTCCACTAGGCAAAGCCAAAATAGGTGCCGATGTCAACCGATTCTTAAGCTCTTGGAAACTAGACTCACATTTCTCATTCCAAACAAGCGGCACGTTCTTACGTGTCAACCGTCATAGGAGTCACAATCCTAGAGAAACCCTCAATAAACCTTCGGTAATAACCCGCTAACCCCAAGAAACTCCGAACCTCGGTAACGAACTAGGCCTCTTCCAATTCGTCACCGCTTCAATCTTAGGCGGATCAACGGCTATCCGGCTTCGAAACTATGTGCCCCAAGAAAGATACTTCCTCAAGCCAAAAGGCACATTTGCTAAACTTGGCGTAAAGCTGCTTCTCTCGAAGAATAGACAACACGATCCTCAAATGTTTCTCATGCTCCTCAGAGACTTTCGAATATACTAAAATATCATCAATGAAGACTACAACGAAAGCAATCGAGATAAGCGTGAAAAACTTCGGTTCATCAAATCCATAAACACCGCTGGCGCATTCGTCAACCCAAACGGCATCACCACAAACTCAAAATGACCATACCTAGTGCGAAAAGCCGTCTTCGGAATGTCTTCCTCTCTAACCTTCAACTGGTAGTAACCCCATCTCAAATCAAGCTTAGAGTAGACAATGGACCCTTGCAACTGGTCAAAAAGGTCATCGATGTGGGGTAGAGGATACTTATTCTTAATAGTAACCTTATTCAATTCTCGGTAGTCTATACACAACCGCAAACTCCCATCTTTCTTCCTCACAAACAAGACCGGTGCGCCCCAAGGCGACACACTTGGTTTAACAAAACCAATCTCTAGAAGTTCTTGCAAGCTGGGTTTTCAACTCCCTAAGCTCATGGTGCCATTCTATATGGTGCCTTAGAAATCGGTGAAGTCCCCGGAATAAGTTCAATGCAAAACTCTAGTTCTCTATCGGGTGGCATAGCATGATCGGTAGAAAACACGTCGGGAAATTCACACACTACCGGGACCTCTTCTAAGTTAGGCGAAGACTTCCTCTTATCAACTACGCATGCAAGATAACCCGTACACCCTTGAGATAATAATTTTCTAGCCCTCAATGCAGAAATAAAGTGCACGTCGCTCGAAGCATGATCACCCACAAAAAGTAAACTTCGAGGCACACCGGCATATAAAAGGTAACTCTCTTTCTATGGCAGTCAACTATAGCATGATAAGCACATAACCAGTCCATGCCAAGAATAACATCAAAGTCACGTATAGGAAGAACTACCAAATCCGCATGCAAAGTGTGGTCACCCACCAAAACATCACAAGACTTAAACACTTGAGGCGAGCATATATTCCCCGAGCGGGGTAGACACTTCAAGCAAATATGGCAAAGGTTGAGGCAAAACGCAAAGGTTCTCAATAAAGTGTGAAGCAACATATGAATGTGAAGACCCTGGATCTATGAGAACTCGAGCCTTATGATCGAATATAGAAAGAGTACCTCCAATCACGGCCGTAGACCCCTGAACCTCGCGCTGATCAAGCGCAAACACCCGGCCTTGAACTTTAGGTTTACCGTCCCCATCTCTCTTAGCCCAGGCTGCTACCCGTGATTGGCCTTAAGCTTCGGACAATCTTTCTTCATGTGAGTTCCATCACCGCAATAATAACACTTCCCATTTTTCCCCCAGCACCTCTCAGCTGTGTGCCCAGACTTCTGGCAAAATGAACAAACCATAGCTTCACTACGCGACCCTTGCTGCCCCTTAGATGCAGAAGTATTATTACCTTGTTTCCCCGACTGTGGCCTACCTTGGCCTCCACTCCTCCGATCACGGTTCCCTTGATAACCCCTTCTATTACCGAATTGTTTCCCACGATTATTGAGTGCGAGTAGTGCCGTGCACTACTAGCATTATTCTTAACCCTGTGTTCATCAATGTCTTGCTCTACCTCATATGCTCTATCAACTGCGGTCCGATAATCGGTGAGCTTAAGCGCTAAAATCTGTTTTCTGAACTCGGTTCTTAACCCCTTCACAAACTTGTGTGTTCTCCTAGCCTCCGTGGGAATCAAATACGTACAATATCGGCTCAGTGCGTGAACTTTGCGAGAATACTGCGCCCACGATCATACTACCTTGTTCAAGATCATAAAACTCCTTCTCTCTTTGATTGCGAACCACATCCGGCACATACTCATTCTTAAACTCTCTTTGGAAATTGGCCCATGTAATGGGAACTTGTTGCATCTCCCAACTCTCTTTCAAAACAGTCCACCAATGCTCGGCGGCTCCCTTAAACATAAAGGTTGCTAACGTAACCCTCTCTTCGTCAGTACACCCCATCATGGATAATATCTTAATCATTTCCTCCATCCACAATTCGGCCTCTCTCGGCTTTGGTTCCCCAAGAAATGAGCTAGGCTTTAGCTTAAGAAACCTCTCTACAAGGGTAGTGTCAGTCCTTGGTCTCGGTGGTGGAGGTGGTGGTGGTCTTTGCTCCTCTGCTGCTCTCCTGGCTGCCCGGCCGAGAAAAGCTAACGATGCTGCGATGTAACTCGGCCATATCAGGAACTACAGGATCCTCTGCGCGGCGGTACCTCTACCTCGGGTTCAAGCAGGAACTCTCTGGGTCTACCTCTCCTGGATTAACCATCGGACTCCTACAAGAATTCACTCGGCGTTAGAATCAACACACAATTAACCAACCCAACTAGGCCATGGAACCTATCACGGCCGACGCTAACTATAGCTCGATACCAAGCGTGTGACGACCCGACCGGGACCCCAATGCGAGATCAGTCGCGCCGTCCAAATAGATAATAACACAAGCATGCATAGTAGGATCACAAAAATCATGTGGCGCAACATCGCATACATACAACAACTTCGGCTACACTTGGCGGGAAAAGCAACCTAATTTAAACAAGTCATCGGCGTTACGGTAGGAACCCAACAACTACTCCTACAATTATTAACACATGCTTATAATAAACCTCAGCGGCCACAACATGCCGGAGACAATAATAACAACAATAAATAACGAGCTTTAGCGGAAGAAAATAGTAGTGAACCATACACATATAAACAGGCTCGACATGTAAGTCGGCTTACCAAAAGATTACAAGTTTAAGTAGTTAAGTTACAATAACATCAAAACAACATAAACCCAAGCTAAGTCTACATGACTTGCTTCCCATCGTCCTTACCAAAATAAGAATCTAAATAACCAAAGTCCAAAATAGCAACACGCTAAAACAAACAACCAACGAGTACAAGCGAGTCTATCAGGACCGTCTCCTCGGCTCGGATCTAAGGAAAGACAAAGCAAACAAATAGGGTAAGTCGAAAGACTTAGTAAGTTACAAAAATGCATGTTCATGTTATAGCATGACATCTATCTCACTTATAGCACATGATCATCATATAGCACTTAGCACGTAGTTCACATAAGTGCGGGAAGTAAATCATACAAGTAGGATATGATAGTCACGGCCGCTTCGTAGCTCCTGCAAAACATTCTATTACTGGTTCGTGCCATCGATGTTATGTGAATTCATCGACTTATACCGAGAATCCTCTCGATCTAGATAGCAAGCCAATGCGGCACTTAACGATCGGCAAAGGGGCTACTTCCCCTGCGGCCACAATGAAGGTGTGTGTGAAGTCCCAGTGCGGCGATCCATAGCGAGCACGAATCCCATAATTCGTGAAGGCGTGCATCGTCCCACCTTGACCCGATAAACAAACCAAATAATGCCAGCTGGACTCAATGTGATGCACAAGTAGATATTTACTTGACTAAACCAATCAAAGACCGAATTCGACAAGAGCGAACTCGACCAACCAAGTAGGGTATCAATCTCTACTATAAAATCATATCAAGGCAATTAAATTGCACAAAACCAACCTTTCATAGAAACTTGTTATAAACAATCAAGCCAATCTCATACTTGGGTAAACCAATCAAACGGTGTCCAAACTTCGTAGGGATTGAAACTAGGGTTCAACACGTTCAAATATTCCCTAAAGTCGACTCCGTTGAGTCTTTGCTCTAAATTCCCAAATTTGGAGAAATTGAAGCTATATGCTTCATAACCCCAACCTAGGTCATTTCTAGGTTCAACAAGATTATAAACTCACCAAGGCAATGCAAAGTGATTCAAGTTCATCATAGAGTCCAAAATTTAGGATAGAACACATAACACTTTCACAACATTTCAAGAAGGCATAACTAGGGCATTCTCATAAATCAACACTTCCAACATAAATATCATACATGGTTTTAACATGCTCAAAACCTTAAATAGACAAGATGGAAGAGTATTATAAACATTCATAGGTAGGAAATCATCCTAGGCATGCTCCTAGCAAGCTCACAACTTCAACATACAACAATATAACATGTAAAGCATACAAGTGCCCTCATTGACCTCAACCAACATAGACTTTGCTTCCTTAGGGTCAATGAGAACTAGAAGAAGAAGAAGATTAAGTAGGTAACTTACAAGTTATACACCAAATGAAGAAGTAGAAGAAACTATTCGGATGGAAATGCTCCCCTTGATGAGCTCTTCAACTTTAATGAATGGCTCTTGGGCAATGGATGAATGGTTGAAGGTAGATGATGATGAAGACCTTAGGAAACCATGGGAGAACAAGAGAGAAGAGGCAAATTCGTTCTTTGAAAGAGAGCTCAGCAAATGAGGAAGAGAAGAGCTGATTGTGGCTTATATTGGTCAACAAAGTGAGTGGGACAAGTGTCAAACACTTGTGGTCCCTTTTCAAAGCTGATTTGGGGCTTAATGATCAACTAATGGGCTCTTAATCTAACTTAAAAATATAGTTAGGGATGTTAGGACTTAAGTAGGAAGGGTTAGGGAGGTTTAGGATAGGTTTAAGTAGGGGTTGGAAGTAAGCAATTCGTCAAATTTCGAAACAGGAAGAAATCTGCCCGAAGCAGAGAAACAAGTGAGGCGGGCGCCTCACTAAGGCCCATGCGGCCGCCTCATGTACTGAGGCTTCCTCAAAGTTCAGACCATTCAGCAAATACTCTCGGCCGGTTGAGGCGGGCGCCTCACTGCGGCCGCCTCGGCTCCAGAACCTCTAAAACTTGGTCTAAACTTGGTCTAAATGGTCCCAAACTTTTGGGCAACCATTCTAAGGTCTAACCCTACTCAAAATGAGTCGGAAACACACCCGAACAACTCCCGGAACAAGCTAGGACAAGGCGCGAACCACGCGACAAATGAACAACGGATTAAACTCAAATCAAACGCCAATCAAACTAGGGTGTCTTGGACATGAAATAGGTTTGTTTCAACATGAATAATACTTGAATATAAAGCTAAGAACTCAACGAACACTTCGTACGTCGAAATAGAAGCAAATACGAGCAACGAGAGGAATCGCTAAGACCAAATTCAACGCGATTAAACCGGCGATTCTACAAACAAGTTTATATGATTCTAAACATGTTATGAACTTTTAAAATGATCTATAAATGATTCTAAGACATTTATATAACAAGTAGACATGCTCACAATTCAACCAAGAAAGTAAGAAGACAAGCATACAATGCACATGCAAGAATACGGGGCGTTACAGGTGGCCGGAGATGAGATAGAGGAAGAGAATACGCAGAATAAGGAGAGAGAGAAGAGAAATTGATATTATTGATTAATGAATTGAATTGATTGAGTTCCTAAAAAATATTACACCAATTACTTATATCTAAGCTAAAAGGTAAATGGGCTAACAAAGTAATGGGCTCAATTGAGCTTACATGGAATGGGCCTATATTTTTAACACTCCCCCTCAACTCGAACACGCAACTATTGTGAAGTGTTCGAGTTGGAGAGATACAAATAAATGAGCCTCAATGGACTGGGCCTCTTGGGCCAATACAAATCAAATGAGTCTTTATGGCAAAGGGGCCTTTATGGGCCTGAATCAAATGAGCCACAATTTGGCTGAATTGCCTCTTTGGACCTGAATAGGAACAATCTTTATCAAGATGTCAAGCAAGTTGATCGAAACCCACAAACGGATCACCTCGAACACTTGTAGTAAATGCTGAACAAGTTGATCGGAGCCCACAAATGGATCATCCCGAACACTTGTAGTAGATGTAGAGAAGCCCAAACAGGAGCCAATCCTCGAAAAGCTTACTCGATAAATGGTTGATAGAAGGCAAAGGAGTATCCCGAAACGAACTTTTCTGTCCTAAAGATTACATCCTTAATCTGCAAATGTGAATTGGACACTGTCCATAAAGAAATATATTAACCAAGTCATTATTTGACTTTGGTAAAAGAAAGAAGTTGTTGGGTAGATTATGCTTGTCATAGACAAACTTGGCAAACATTTCTCTGCCTTGTTCTGAATTTGATTTTCCAACCGCAGGCTTTCTGCAAATACTATCTTGATGGAAAACAATGTCATGGTAATTAGATGAAGCGCATAACCATGTCTTGGAAAAGAGGCTACAATGGGCAGCCTTTTCCGGCGAAAGGAAAGATAGTATGAACTGAATCATCACTTCTGTCATACATCAATCTCATACAAAATTTAACAGATCTGGTGAAGTTTACTGGACCCGTCAGATAGAGATGGAACCACCATGGAAAGCTCTTGGAATCCAAGGTTAGTCACGATCGACTCGAAGAGTGTAGTCGGGGAGAAGGATGAGTTATGGAGAATGTGGACGAAAAAGCCCAATCAATAAGATGAAATACGAGATCCAAAAATAGGGAAATCAAGAAAAGATGATAGACCCATATCAAGAATGATTAAAAACACGAATCTAAAGTGAAAAATTGAGTAGATTATGAGTTCTGCTGAATATTGATATTATCAAAGAAGAACCCATCTCTGGCATCATTGAATTATGAGGGAATTTGAGAAGCAAGATCTGGTGTTCAAACCATTACTTCCATCAATGGGGTACCCAACACACGAGGTCGCGTTCTTGGCGGCAGCAGCACCATTAAAATTGGCTTCTACAGTAGACCCGACCCACAATTCTACGGCCAATCTGGTATAAATCGGAATTGGGAAGTCGTAGAATAAAATCCCCAACAACCGTAAAGATCTAGACTTTTCTTGGAAGGAGACAAACACTGGCGGCGGTCTTGATTCAGATTCGAGGCGGAGGAGAATCTTCTTCTTGAAGTGAACTCCATCATCGCTGTTCGAAGCCGTAGACCGCTTACCGGCAGAAGATGAAAACGAAGAGTCATCGGAATCAGAGTCAAATCAATTGATTTTCACAACAGAGTAGTTTTTGCGGAAGAAGATTGGATCAGAATCGAGGCTCTGATACCATGTTAAGAACTCTGTAATGAGGAAGGTTTTAGGCTGCCGGACCACCACCATTGATGGTGGTGGCCGGAGATGAGATAGAGGAAGAGAATACGCAGAATAAGGAGAGAAGAGAAGAGAAATTGATATTATTGATTAATGAATTGAATTGATTGAGTTCCTAAAAACTATTACACCAATTAATTATTTCTAAGCTAAAAGGTAAATGGGCTAACAAAGTAATGAGCTCAATTGAGCTTACATGGAATGGGCCTATATTTTTAACATGGGGAAGGGATTGGGTTGGAGTAGTGGTTGCCGGACTGGGGGAAGAAGCGGAAACCATGGAGATCGATAGGATTGGAACTATGGCTTGCGTTTGTCTGACTAAAACAAGAAGGTGGCTTGTGTTCGCGGATTGAAACAGGGGCGGTGGCGGAAGGGCGGGGTTGGGGATGGAGATGACGAAGGGGAATAGGCTTCTTTGGGGGTTTACTTTGAGAGAGAGAAAGAAAGAGAAAGAGAGAGAAAAGAGAGTTAATTTGAGGATTTAGGTGAATAGATTTGATACGAGATGAGAGAAGAGAGTCCATTCCCTTACCTATTGGGTTTATAAAATTTGGGGAAGAAGGCCTTATGACCTTTTTAAACTTTAGAGATTCTATTGTATATTCGATGTAAGTTAAGTTTAATTTTTTTTTCATTTTAGCCCTTACTAAATGCACATAGGCAACTTAACGATATTTCGTTAACAATATCCATCAAAAGGACTGACAATGAAAAAATGTAATAGTCAAAGGAGTTAGATTTGAAAAAATTTGTTAAGGGACTAAAAGCAGGTGAACGGTCTATACTCAAGGGACCAATTGTGTGATTAACCCTTAAAAATAACTAAAAAACATCATTAAGATACTCTAAGCTACCCAACAAAAAAAAATCTTCCAATGGTGATACAAACTCCAATAACTTTACATACCCCACCATCTTTATCTCAATTAAATAATATCTTTATATCTAATGTCTTAATAAATAATTTTGTTTATGAAATACAAATTTTATATTGCATAAATTAATAAATTCAAAATTAATTTTAGTAATATTATTAATTCCATTATTTAACTACTAAATAATAATTTTACTACTAAAATTTTGTATTATATACTTAATATAGATGAAAAATCTCAAATTTGGAGAGAAAAAGGAAGGAAATTTCTTTTTTTTTTTTTTTGTAGAAAACTGAGTTAGAGTCCAAATGAAGTAAACGAACCCTCTATTTATAGATAAAAATATGTATAAAATATATTTTTAAATTTTTTAAAGGTGAACAAAGGGAAAAAAACCGAATATAAAACATTAATAATTTTTTACATTCCAGAAGTTCCCATGTGTAAAGGAGCACAATGGTGTTCTTGGCCAATTTCCTTGAAAGCTCCCAAATGCTCCCCCTGTTATTGAAACCTCCCAAATGCTTCTTTTTCTTATTTTGAAAATTCATTGCTATTGTTTGATATTCCATTGTTTTACAAGATCAACGGTTCGCTCCCCAATGAGATTCCGTTGTACTTCCTCTAACATACCTACATAAAAAACTCTTTGTGACACAAACTCCAATAACGTTATATAAATAAATAATTGTTGTCATAAAATTGTAGACAATTAATTTAATGTTCAAATGAAACAAACAAACTCTCTATTTACAAATAATAATATTTACTTTTTAAAAACATTTTAAAAAAGTTTTAAAAAATACATGTGAAAAATGGCCAAAAATTGAAGGAAAAAAGAAGAAGAAGAGTTTTGGCCACTTGAACTTGCAAAGATACTCCAAGATCCGGTGGCATTAGAGACTCTCCAAATTAAGTTTTCCTATTTTAACAAGTCCATGCTATCCCTTGATCCTCCCATTGTTTTGAAGGATCTTGCCATTGCTCCTTATTGTTACTTCATTGCAGTTGGTCTAAGACTCTCTTTATAGTCTCTATGCACGAGACCAAACAATCGTTCTTACCTTTGTCCTCTCTACACCCTAATTCTATCTGCACTACCCATTCAATAAAAAAATTCACCTTACTCTCTACGCCCCACATACACTACCTATTCTTCCCTTAACCCCTTTTACCCTTCTTCCTCTCCTCCTCGGTCTCTTCCGTTCTATCTCTTTCTCTCTCTCTCTACGCATGGTGGCGGCGAATGAACTCCACGAGGAATCCTCAAACTAAGTACCATTCTTCCAAGCCCCGCGCTATAGGTTTCGGTGTGAGGAAGGATCGGATTTAAGAGTGACAAGGCTAGATTATGAACTCCATGTCCTTCGCGGGGTGCTCTTCCCGTCAGACTAGTTAATTACACAAAGGGAGGGGTGTGCAGTTGAGAGTTGCCACACACACTTAGGTGTGTGCGGCTAACAGTTTTCATCCTTGTTCATGTGGGCTATATTGTCATTTTACGCGATGACATTTTTGTAATTATTTTTGATGGGGTGTAGAGTATATTGTATTGTGTGGTTATCCTCACCCATTCCAAATTCATCCTAATTGAAGCATAGAAATGTGTTTGCATCTAGTTTGACCCAAATTGGGCATCTATATTAGAAGTATTTACAACATACATAATGAATTTTATTATGATTCATGTTTGGTAAAACTTAGAAATCTCACGAACCCGACGGGGATCGGGACGTCCATTTTACTGAAAATACCGTAAAAGATCTTTCCTAAATTTTTGTCATTATCCAACTTCCTCTTTTTTGTGTACTTGATTTCCATTTTATTAAGTTTTCCATCATAAGTCACAAGTCTCACTCATGTCTTTCCAACATCCTTCACTTGGTCTTTAAATTGTTTTCTCGGGTCCTATGCTCAGAGGGATGTTCCAGGTCTCTATATAAACCCTTGAGTCTTTGTGAATAAGCAACTCATAGTTGAAGATAATTTGAGCCTTCCATTGATGGAGAAGATGGATTTCTCAATCTTGCTTATGTTCTTAATTATCTCTACATGGATTAGGTAAAATGGTGATCTAGATCTATCCTAGAGTGACTTCATTTATGTTTATTTGTTCATTCTTGGGAATCGATAACATAAACAATTAAAAGAACAATACTTGAAGATAAGACATGTAATTACACGAATCAATTAATTTGAACCAAACACTTAAATGTGTGGAATAGTCACAAACCGACTTTTGTGTAAAATCGACAAAGCTCGGAGCATGCTTGACATGTGTCTCGAGCATATCGTTGTCCAACATGTATCGGGCACAAAGGCAAGGACTTTTGCTCTAGCGATGCGTAGCCTACCTACCTCTGATCGCCAATCTAGTGTATACGATATGTTGTATATATGAATCGATTTGTGGGTAATTGGGCGTGGGTTAGGCACACCGAAAATATTATCTTTAAGGTATTTAATTCGTCCCACACTAGGTGTAATGGTCTCAACAATTTCACCTCCAGGGATATAAAGCTTACGCACTGAATCAAAGGTTACACTCCTTTGAATATTGATGGAACAAATAATCTTAAACTGTGATTTACTTTAAGAATTACTACTATTTTTTATTTTTCAGTTCTACAATTGGAATAGAGTGAAAGCTATTTATAGGATCAAGTTAGTATCTTTGGAAAGACACGAAGCCTCAATAGTCACATCCATTGCGAAAGGACTTACTATTAAAAATGAACAAAGCCACCGCCCACAATTACTCCAAAGCGGTATTTGAAACAATAGCAACCCACCATCTCCCACTAAGGTTGTGATTTTTGAAGCAGTCACACCTACTGATAGGAGAACTAATTAAATTAATTAATTAATTCTCTTTCTTTCTTT